>WOXC01002443.1:0-293192 GCA_011680675.1 Gymnobelideus leadbeateri | reverse complement strand
AGATTAGATAAGAAAACAAACCACCACAATCTGTTCTTATAACAAGCACAGTTAAAAAACAGACGTTACAGAATGAGGATTTGAAAGAAAATATACTATGCACTAATTGAAGAAAAAAATAGGAGTTGCAATTATGTTATCAAAGCTGAAACAAAAATTTTCTACATAAATAGAAATAAACAAGAAAACTGCATTGTGCTGAAAGGAATCATAGAGAGCAAAACAATATCCATATTAAAGTTATATGCTCTAAATTCCGAGCCTTTAATTTCATAAAGGAAAGATTTACTGAATCACAAAATATTACACTGGCAAGGAATTTTAATTTCCTCTCAGTCTTGGGATAAATAAAATAGAAAGATAAAAGGGGAAATAAAGAAGATTGCTGTAGAACTGAGAGACTCAAGTAAACTTCTAAATGGATTACAGAAGAATACACATATTTCTCTACACAAAATGGAACTTTTACAAAAATTGGACACATAATAAGGCATAGAGACATCGTAAATAAATGTTAAAAGGCAGAAATAATAAACGTGTCCTTTATGGACCTTAATGCAATAAAAATAGCAATCAGTTCAAGGAACACAAACAAAATACTCATACCCAAATAGAGACTTAACAATGACATACTAAATAATTAGTGGATCACAGAACAAATCAAACAAACAATAATTATGGGAAAACAATGGTGATGAAGCAGGAATGATTTTGAGAACCATTCCAGCACAGTGTGAGTCACCGTAGGGCAGGAAGAAGTGCCAGATTCAGCAAAGAAGGTCCTGACCTTGTGTAGGGTGAAGCTCTGTTATTCAGTGCACAGTCCTAGGTCACAAATCCAGGGAACAAAAGGGGACCTGTGCCTAAGGACAGTTTTCCAAAGTGAGGATCAGTGGCAGGAACTAGGATATGTGAACAAGATTCAAATTTAAAAGCAAACAACAGCTATATGTCTCTGACTCCAGGAGTCAGGGAATCCCTATTCCAACCTTCAGGCTAATCTGAAGCTTACAATTGAATAACCAGGGAAAGAAGTTTAAGCCAAAGGGAGGCATAGAATTCTGTCGCTCCGAACCAGCAAAGTCACTTGTAGTGACTGAGTATAGCATCTGTGTACAGCATCAAGACTCTAACCAGGGCAAGCACTTCCTGTGTTACTCAGACTCATGCCCAGTATAGGAAATTGAAGGACTCAGACAAGGAGGACAGTAACCAAATTTTCCCTGGATCACCGCTATTGAGAAACAATGAAAACCATCAGGTAACCATCCTCAACTGTCACAGAGTTTTTGAATAATGCCACACTCAATATTCCAAGAAAGCAACAGAAAACCTTACAGGACACAATCTCAGCCCAGATATCCCTTCTAAAAGGGCATGTTGTCTGATCTTGACATAAGTCTAAAGGCAGGAAGTAGTCTGGAAGAATGAGCAAACAAACAAAAAAGAATTTCACAACAATAAGCTATATGATGACTGGGATGCTCAAGGTACAAACCCAGAAAAAGAGAATGATTCCAAAACATATGCAAACAAAATCTTGAAGTAAAACATAGCTTGGGCATGAATTCAAGTAGAATTCCTCTAAGAGGTGAAGCAGGAGATTTGATAAAAGAAAGACTGTTTCTAAAAATAAAAAAGATCATTAGAGGAAAAAAATGAAAAAGCAAATAGAGCCATGGAAGAAAGAATTAGAAAGAGAATTAGCAGCTTGGCACAAGAGGCATAAAACCAACCAGCAAATTCCCTGAAAATTAGAATGGACCAAATAGAAGCTACAAAGTGGGTGCTGTTATTATCCACCTTTTACAGTGGATGTAACTAAGGAAGACAGAGGTTAAGTGACTTACTCAGATTTACATAGCTAGGAAATGCCTGAGGTCAGATTTGAAATCAGTTCTTCCTGACTCCAAGACTATCTTCCCCTACCACTAAAGCTTATGAACCCCTCATGAATATGCTTCCACTTAAAAATTAGCAAGAACTCAGGTCTGATGGGGTACAGGCTCTGGCAACCCCCTTGAACTCTCATTGAATCTTCCCATTTGACGAGACATTTCCCTGAGGCCATAGGCCTGTCTTTGTGGCTCTGCCCAAATCTTTAACCCTCCTTTAACCAGCAACTTCCCACCCTTAATCGCTCATTTACTGGAGTGTGAAGACCCTCCCCAAACTCATTACTGGAGTCTGACCACATTGACTCTTCCTGAAGACACTCCCCAACTCCTCTTCTAGACCACCCCCAGATTCCTCCCACAACATTTCTGTATATAAGACCCCATCTTGCTCCATGTAGTGTGAGAGTGCCATAGAATTTTCCAATGCAAGTGTCATAGATATCTAGGGTCCTTAAGAGTCAACCCAATATGGCAAACTTTTAATAAATTTTACTTTTCTTTGGCTGAGAGAAAACTTGAATTGAATTCATTGGTCAGGACCCAGCATGTTGGTATTTTGGGGTCTCAAGCACCCCCAACCCTATACCTCATCATTTTATGGGGTAACCTCTTCATTTTTATGGTTCCCTGATACTGGGAAGCACTGCTAATCTCAAGTTCTTCTCCAGCCGGGACTGGAAGGTACATAAGCCTCTCTCTCTCCCTATTCCTTGCTATCCAAGTACCTTGGAGGTGGTTTTTTTCTGTGTTTTACTCTCAGGTCCCATTAGGTCAGACAGCTAGGAGGCTGTTTGGTTATGTTGGAGAATGCAGACCTGAACACAGCTTCTGAAGAATGGAGGACAAGGACAGACACCCCATCTGGAAGTGTAAGCCAGATTCTTTCAATTCTCTTGGCACTAGGGAGCTGGGAAAACTTTTTTGTGGGTATTTTGTCTAGTTTCATTTTGTTTATTTTTCAAGGCTTACTCCTAAATCTTCCTTTATGGAGGAAAGGACTTTCAGGCCCTACTCCTGTAGCTCACAAAAGTTTGCCTTTGGGTCTTTGGGTTGTCTTTTACAACACTGGGAAAAATTTAGTTTCTCTGGAGAACTTAAGAAGAAAAAGTTGGTGTTTTTTTCGCAACGTTCTTTGGCCTCCTTATCACCTAGAGGACCATGAATCATAGCCTGTTTTGGGGACTTTAAAAGATAATACTCTCTTGCAGTTAGAATTATACTATTGAAGAGAAGGAAGATGGATAGAAGTTGCCTATTTAATGGCCTTCGTTGAACTTTCTCAGAACAAGGTTCTCAGGAAAGATTGTGAGACGCTTGAAGCTAGAGCCCCTCCACAAAGGGGCAACAGGGACCATTGAATGACCCCCTTCCTATGGCTTCAGCCCCAGTCTTTTCTCCCTCAACAACTCCTGCTGAGGTCCCAGTTACCAGTCTCACTGAGGCAGCTCCCCCACCCTTTTCCCCTTGGTCTCCCTTCCCTTTTCCTCTAGCCCAACACCCCTCATTTTCTGCCTCCTGCACCATCCATATCTCCTATCCTGCATTTCCCAGCATGGTCCCAGCCACTGGTCTTGCTGAGGTGCCTCCCTCTGTGGACCCTCCTCCTGAGATGACACCCACTCAGGCCTCAGGCCCTACTCCCATGGCAGTCTTAGGGGTATCTCCTCTTCTGACCCTTTCCCCTCCTCATGTACAGACTGACCTTCCCCCTTGCCAGCCAGATCCCCCAGTCTTGCAGTCTGATCCAGTTCAGCCAGCACCCCCCAGTCACTCCCTCACAGGAAGTGAGACTTCCAATCTCCCTTCCCAAGCCCCTGTCCCCACAGCACCTTCAGGACTTTTTCCCTTAAGGGAAGTAGTTCTCTCTTCTGGTAGGACACCTAGAGTGCATGCCCCATTCTCCATCTCGGATCTCAATCAAATGAAAGAAAAGTGGGGGAAGTTCTCTGAAAATCCAAGTTTACTGACTTTGGAACATAGCCTTACAATTAGAGCTTTCTTGGAGTGGTTTGCATATTCTCTTCTCTTCCTGTTGTTCCACTGAGGAGAAGAGAAGAATCTGGGAACAAGCCCCAAAATTTGGGAATCATTTGGCTAGCAATGACCCCAGAAAATGCCCCCCAGGAAAGCTGCTGTTCCCACTAGTGACCCGGATGGGATTACCAAACCTGTGAGGAGAGGGAGAAAAGAGACCATGTGGTACTTTGCCTGTTAGGAGGCCTAAGAATTGCATTTCAGAAGCAAGTAAAGTATCAGAAAATTAAGGAAATTACTCAGACAGATAAAGAAAACCCTGCCCTTTTCCTAGATAGACTTGTAGAAGCTATTAAGAGGTATGCAAATAAATAAATAAATAAATAAATAGGTATGCAAATTTAGATCCTGACTCTATAGAAGGGGCAGCAATCCTTAACATGTATTTCATTAATCAGTCTACCCCAGATATTGGTAGGAAACTTAAGAAATTAGCAATGGGACCCCAAACACCTTAGGCCCAATTACTGGAGACAGCCTTTGGAGTCTTTAATCCAGTCAAGTCCAAGGTCTGGGAAATATTACAACTATTAATTGAAAAGTTCCCAAAATATGAAATCTTTGTCACTTGCCAATCTCCATGTAATACCCCAATTCTTCCTGTAAAAAAAAAGCCTAATGGAGAATTCTGCATGGTTCAAGATCTCGGGGCTGTTAACAAAGCTGTCATCCCTCTACACCCCGTAGTCCCCAATCCATATACAATACTCAGATCCCTTGGGGTACCTAATGGTTTTCTGCCCTTGATCTCCAAGATGCCTTTTTCTGTAAACCTCTGCACACAGACTCACAATTTTTTACTTCCTGGGGAGACAAGTCCATGTCAGCTAATATGGACAATCTTGCCCCAAGGGTTTCAGGATAGACCACATTTATTTGGCCAAGCTTTGGGAAGGAATTTAAGGGATCTGAAATTAACTGATAGCAGCTTAATCCAGTATGTGGATGATATCCTTATTTGTAGCCCCACATGGGGGGCTCTTTGGCTGATGCTGCAGAAGCCCTTAATTTCTTGGGTAGTCTAGGGTATAGGATCTCTTTGGATAAAGTCCAGATGGCAAGCCAGTCTATAAAACTATCTGAACCACGAACTAACTCTTACCTCTCACTCCTTAACCTCTGAGAGGAAATCTATACCTATTCCAGCCACTAAAAGAACTTTTCTAGGTATGGCTGGGTTTTGTAGGTTCTGGATCCCAAATTTCAGCCTTATTGCTTAGCCTCTCTATGCCTCTACTCAGGGCACCAACTCACTCTCTCTAGAGTGGGGTCCCAATCAAACTTTTGAGACTCTGAAAGCAAATTGACCACCATGCCAACATTAGCCCTACCTGATCTAGGAAAACCTTTCACTCTGTATGGAGATGAAAGGAGAGAACAGGCTCTGGGAGACCTAACACAGTCCTTAGGACCTGATCCCAGGCCAGTTGCCTATTTTTCAAAACAATTAGACTCTGTGGCTGCAGGATGGCCTGCATGCCTCCGGGTAGTGGTTGCTGCAGCTATTCTAATTGAGGAAGCCTCTAAACTTACAATTGGTCAACCCCTGGAAGCTCTAACTCCCCATCGAGTTCAAAGCATCCTGGAAGCAAAGGGCCACCAGTAGCTGGATAGTGGCAAAGCTCACCAAATATCAAGCCTGACCTGACCCTTTGGGTGTACCACACACTTAACCCAGCAACCCTCCTGCCAGACAGTGCCCACTCAGATGTCCTGGTTCATGACTGTGAGGAGACCTTGGACTGTGTTTATTCCAGTCGAGCTGATTTGAAAGATTCTTCTCTCCCAAACCCTGAAGCAGTCTGGTACATAGATAGTTCAAGCTTTATTGAACAAGGGGGTCAGGAAAAATGGATATTCAGTGGTCAGCCTCTAACAAAACACAGGGGCCCTTTGAAAATCTGTTTAGAGGAGGGATACCTACCCAGATAAATTTTACACATATGCCCCTATGTAGGGGTTTCAAATTCCTTTTGGTTTTTGTTGACACCTTTACTAACTGGGTAGAAGCTTCGCCTTGCAGAACTGAAAAGGCTCAGGAGGTATCAAAGTTCCTATTAAAGAAAATTATACCTCATTTTGGCTTGCCTGGCTCCTTACAGAGTGACAATGGCCCAGCTTTTATTTCACAAATAACCCAGACAGTGGCAAAGACATTTCTTCAAATGCCCTAGCAAAATCAGTAATTACAAATCACCCCACTCCCCAAAATCTGGGGCACACTGTTTAAAAAATATACATAGAGACTTTATGAGAAGAAAAGTAGGAATGAACTTAAAGTACAAGCATATTGAAGCACATGTGTAGAAAACTCATCTGATCAAAGCAAATCACAACTATGAATTGTAGGGTACCTAATGTCCTTTCTTTCCCTGGAGGCTCCTTGCTGTGGGATGGATCATCAGTGACAGACAAGTTGGTCTGTTTCTTATATGTGCTGGTTCCTTATGGATGTGTAATCTTAGCTGCACAGGTCAATGCTCTACTTATGGGTCAAGCAGTTCTCTTGGCTCCTCATTAGGCCTTCCTGCTGCTGGACTGGATTGGGCTGGTTGTTCTGTTTCTGTGTAACGGCCACTGCTAGGATGGGCTCATTCAGCCACTAGGCTCTCCACTCTACATCTCTGTTGTATATGTCCATCTTCTAGACTCCATGAGCTCATTTTTCAGTGGGCAGCTAGTCTTCACCATTTTTAGACTCTGGTTTGGCCAAGTGTTACTGCACTCCTTCCAAATAGAGTGCTGCTGTGCTCTTTCAGCCAAGGCAATAATCCTTAGACTAGGATTGGAAGAAGCCTCCCTTTGATTTCCTCAAAACCTAACTCAGATCTGTAGCTTGTTCCCTCTGGGAAGAAGGTGGAAAAAAGTCTAGCCTCTGGTAGAACAGTCCTATCAGGTCCAAAAGTGTGACTTCCCTTAGTGAGGAATTCCACCTTTACTTGAGGAATTCCACCTTTACTTGAGGGAAGCTAGGTGGTGCAGTAAACAGAGTTCAGGAAAACTCATCTTACTGAGTTCAAATCTGTCTTCAGACACTTACTAGCTGTGTGACCCTGGTCAAGTCATTTATCCTTGTTTGCTTCAGTTTCCTCATCTGTAAAATGTGTTTGAGAAGAAAATGGCAAACCACTCAACATCTGTTTCAAAAAACAAAACAAATACAAATATAATTGAAAGGACTGAACAATCACTTTTACTTATTTGAATATACTCCCACCTTCCAAAGGCATACTTTGAGACAAATGTACTGAAATAATCTGTGCCCTGGAGCAATCTGTTGTCTGGTGACCTTCAAAGATATAGTATACATCCTTTACATCTGAAAGGACTTCCATTTTATATTTCAATGTTTTTTTTTCCTCTCTTTCATCTTGCTAAGTCTATTTCTTGGAAAAGAAAAGTCTCTGGGGGTAGATGGTTCCCATCTTTGAAATATTTAAAAGGTTGTCATGTAGGAGAAAGATTAGATTTATTCTTCCTGACTTCTGAAGACAGATCTAGAAGTAACTGGAAGTTGTAAAGAATCTGATTTAGGCTTGAATGTGATAATGTTTGAGAGGTTCAGGAACCCCCCCCCCCAAGACTAGAGTACTGGAGTACTGGTCATCTAGAATGAATTCACAGACTCAGGCAGCCTTTAAGTCAAGTTGGTAAAAGTTTACTGATATTCGATACAGCAGGCAAAAGTTCTTAAGGAATCTGTGATCTAAAAGGCATATAGTTAAAGTTTATAGAGGATATTCTATAGTAGAATATGTGCCAAATATGCTAACTAGGTGATTCAGGGCAAGATTAGGGAATGGTTAAGGAGCAGTTGGTTCATAAAAGTATCTACTGTGCAAGTGCTTTCCCCCAGAGCTCACCAGGAAAATGCCTGAGGTGGGGCTAAGTGGAGATGTGGTTTTAGGCCTGCAATGCCACTAAGTCAGCATTGGTCAGGGTTGTCTGAGAAATGCCTAGTCTGCCACCCATCAATGTCTTATTAGACAAGATAGATGTAGATGTCTAAGGTCAAGGATACACATGATGAGGAGTCTTGGATGCATATAATGAGGTAGGGAGTTGGTATAGATCCTCCAGTAGGTACTGAATATCTATGTGCACTGATACAAAGCCAGTTCAAACTAACAATTCCTACAGGGGTGTGATGGAAATGCAAATTTAAAGATCTTCCCTGTCCCTAGGCCCTCTGATAGTCTTAAGAGACTCTGAGAACCTTCCTTGATTTGAAAATATACTGCTTCCTAATAAGCTGAATGTGGTCACATGGAGCCTGTGGCAGGAGGCTTGGTTTTCAGGAATGCCTACACCTTGGTGCTTTGTGATTGGGCAGTGGGTCACATTGGGTTACATTCTCTGACCCAGGAGAAAGATATATAATCCCTGATGTGAGGCTTTGCTTTGGGGCTTACTTTGAGAAGTGTTGTATGATTTGACCAGATGAGACTCTGGGCAGCCGTTGAGAGCCCCCTGGCTTTGAAAACCCAGATGTTGATGCTTCCCTCTCTGGTAATTGTGATTTGGTATGGATATAGTGGTTGGACAGTTTGGAAGCCTGTCTGCTTGATCTGTTTCTCTGTCTTGTAACTTCTGTCTGTATACTCTGAAGTTTGGGGTGCTAACCTTTTTCACTGAACTAGGTAAATGATATATTTTTGTTTGATTAAAGTAAGCTTATTAACCCATTTTGAGTTGCTTTCCTTTAGAAAAGCAGATCTAAGAACCTGTATTGGCAGCCACCCCACCCTGGGGTGCTTGCTGCTACAAGGGGCAATTTGTTATTATACCAGATAAGTGTTTTGCTGGGGTCCACTCATGAGTAATTGTTAAGCATCGTGTCTTTGGGTTAAGGAGAAACTGCCAGGAATAGTGTTTTGAAGCAAGGGAGAAATGTGATCTCAGAACTGGGGTCCAAGCACGGGTACCCCATCAATTAGAAGGAATAACTTTCTAACAATTGGAGCATTCAGAAATAGCATGCCCTTCCTGGAGAGTAGAAGGAGACCGTGGTTTTCAAGCAAAAGTTGCAGGGCCATTTTTAAAGCATATTTTCCAAGTTCTATTTCCAAGATGCTATGATTTTTGTAGCAAGGGCTTGAGACTCAATTCTGGCACTAGCTGTGGATTGGACAAGTTGGACAAATTGGACAAGTTTCCAGGCTCATTTTTCTCATGTATAAAGTGGCCATTAATACTTATACTAACTACATTACAGGATTCATAGTAGATCATGGATAAAGAGAGACCACATAAGTCAACTAATTCAGCACATTCATTTTACAGATGAAGAAACTGCAATTTGTCCACATTTATATAGGCATTAAGTGGCAGATATGGGACTAAACCAATTGTTGACTCCTAACTCTAGTCTTTTCATTGTCCCAGGTAAGGAGTAATATTAAAACATGGAGTTAAAAATAAATGTGACCTTTGATTATAGAATGTGGTCACTATGAAAGGTAGACTAAGTACTGCTAGGACGCCACTGAGAGTGAAGTAGATAAGAATAGCAAATAAAAATGAAAATTTCCTGAAAGATCCTCTTATTCTCTTACCTCCACTATCCCCAACTATTTTCTACTTGTTCATAAAAAATGGTACTCTGATAACTTAATACAGAGGATGATGCTGTATATCCTTTCTATATCCTTGCATCAGAGATAATTGAATATCTCAACATTTTCTTGTCATTGCTCCTGTGGGTGGTGCCAAAAGGTAGGTTACACTGGAAAGGAACTTGAGAAATTGAGAAGTCATAGTTTTAATTCTACTAATTTATCACTGAACCACATTTAAACTTCCTTTTTTGTTATTTGGTTAGGACAGCATGGCAAAATGAAATAGGCACTGGGATTGGGGCACAGATACCTGTACTTTATTATTTTGCTTTATCATTAACTTTGTGATCTTAGGCAAATATTTCTACCTCTCTGGGTCACATATATATCAGCACCAGGCTATGGTCTTTCTATACTATATCTTGGAATCCTTTGGGAAACTTGAATATTTATATTTAATGATGCTTCTAATAGCTTAACCACACCCTCAATCTCACTTCCAATAGTATCTATATCTACCATATAATTTGCACACTGCATAGTTATACTCTAGATCACACTGTCTCAAAATTATACAACCTCTAAAATATTAAACTTCAAAATTCAACTCTGACCTCATCTTCCTATTTTTCCCATTGTCTGACTCACTTTATACATGATATTGCTTTTATTGTGACTTCTGGTTCCTTGATTAATCCTTGTTCAAGTCTATCTCCCTAATCTAGTTGTATTTACTTCCATACCCAGCCTTGGTCCCATCCATTACTTTATTCACTAGCCAACACAGTAGAATCCTTGTCCTCTCTCTCCTGCAGACCTTCTAATGTTCAGTACCTCATTTTCACAAACTCTTACTGGTTTTTCCAGTTCTATTCCCAAGTAGAAGTCACCAAATAGAACAGCTTTCACTCACTACAAATTTGAGGAGCACATTCTCAGCTGAGTCAGCACTACTGCTCAACAATTCTCTTCCATATTATCAGCTTCTTATGTCATCCTTCACAGATTGTTTCAAACTTTTCCTTTTTCCCTTAAGCATCGTGTCAAACATATCCTTAGACCCCATACTTACAGTATTCACTGAGAAGATTGAGATCATTTGGAGGGAATTCCCTCATTTCACCTTATCTAGCTCTTAAAATTTAGTGACATAATTACCTACTTGCTCATTCCCCCTAGTCACAGTGAAATTATTTTCATTTCTTACTAAAGCAAATCTTTCCACCTGTACTCTTGGATCCATACACAGTTACTACTTCTAAGCCCTTACTTGAATAATTATCTCAGGCAATTTTAATCATCCCCTCTCCACTTGCTTCTTCCTGTTTGTCTAAAAGTATGCTCAACTCACTTAAACCTAAATACATACATACACACACATTAATGTTCAAAAGGATGAGAGATGCACAATGAAACAGCCAGTTATATTGAAGTATAGATTAAGAACACTTGCCATGTTACCTCTCTGTTGCTATTTTATGCTACTGGCCCACAACAGTCTTGAAGTTCATTAAAGTTTGGGGTTTTTTTATCTTACATATAAATAGCTATCTAACCTCTGTCTTCTACTAGTGAAATTGGTTTTTTGAGCCCAAATGTCAGTACTTGAACCCATGTCTTTCTGCCTTTATATTTAGTAGCAACATAGTGTAATAGAGAGCAAGCCTTGGAGCCAGTAAAACCCAGGTTTAAGTCAATTCTCAGTGCTCTAGACCAGAAGTATCAAACAATAACTTGGGCATTATGCCCACAATACTCTCAAGTGTAACCTGAACCTATGTAGATTATGTGTTTATATCCACAGGAGTGTGTCCAAATGTTGTTCACAAGGAGGAGTGATTAGCTATCTTTGGAATCTCACCTCTCTATAAGAGAGACTCTAATTCCTTCCAGGAAGTCAGAAGGAGATTGGAGCCACAAAGTAAGCCATCTCAACTCTCTTTAGAGAAGAAATATAGTATTAGAACAGACTTGTACAGCTTGGCAATAGCTTGGGGCTGAAATTAAAATAGGCTAAACAGCTTCAGGCTACAGACAGGTTTGACAGACTGATAATGGTTGATTGTTGTGGGTCACATGACAGTGGCAACCCTACATTTTTCACAGGCAACCAAAAATCCTTTGACTGGCCACAAGGGGCCCACCAGTCATATATTGTGCAGGCCTGTACTAGAATAATATCTATTTGCCCCTTACTAAATATTACTAGACGAGGGGAAAAGAAGGAATACACCCAGCTATATCCAAAATCTTGAGTCCCTTAGTACCTGATTGCCACTACCATCAAAATATGGGCAGGAGAGAAAACTAAGTCAAGTACTTAGCTCATTGAGGAAGGAATGTCCTCAATGGATCAACAGATAATATCCACCAGAATCTAGATTATGTTATATATTTGAATAGCATAAACCACAAATGAGAAAGAAGATACAGAAAGGAGGGAGACAAAAGGGTTTCTTTCCTCCCCATGTTGCTACTGTTTCCATGGTTCATAGTTCCATGTTGTCTGAGGTTAGCATAGCTTGACCTGTTCTTAAACAAACCATGTGGACTATTCTATCATCCCCTTTTCAAAATGTTCACTATCTCTTTAATAATTTGTTCTAGAATTGTGCTAGTTTCATTGTTTTATAAATTTCAAACTGTTCTTTTTCCTTTCTTGAAAATTGAGGGACAACACATGTCCTTCCCCAAGCCTATGGCACCTCTTCTTTTTTCCACAATCTCTGAAAGAGCACTCAGTGTAGCTCTGATTCCAAGTCTCCTGCTCTCTTCTACTATCATACTGCCAGCCAAGAACCAGTCAAGAAGGAATCCCATCTCCCACCTTCACACCTCACCTTCCTGACATGGAAAACACCTCAACTTAATGAACAAATCTGGCATCTGTCAACTTTTGTAAGCAAGCATTTCACATGGTTTACAAAAAAGTAAACAGAGTTCTGAGTAACAAAAGAGTGGCATTTGTGCATTCTTTGATTCACTTTACAGGACGGTGTAAACTGACTTTTTAACCAAGCATTAGGGAAGATTTGGGCCCAAGCCATTCTGTAATAAACAGTGACATGGTTATATTAAAATATTTACTTAATGTGTTGAAGTGACTTATAGGAAGAGTGGCTACTACATAGGAATCCTAAGTATTAAGGCGTCAGGTGCCACAGCCAGCATAAATATTCTGTGTGCACTTGTTTATAGGAAAACCCCATCTGGATTTGGGTAAAAAAAGAAGGCACCCTGTTGACCCCAGTTTTGCTATTGGAAAATACAAGATAAGTGTTCACTCATCTAGAATAACTACAGTGGTTAAGTGCCAAATGATAAATGGGAAGGGATTGGGTTTTCTCAATAAAATCCAGGCTCTCCATTCTAAAGGATTTCATCAGAATGACTTTGGCATTTAAAGACTCTTAGAAAAGATATGCAGTCAGGATAGTACATGTTTGACTCAATGAAAGTCAGTAAAACATCAATATAAGCCATATCTAGGCATCCAGAGCCAAGCAGGACAGGATTTGGAAGAATATCTACCTAATTCAGTATATCCCTCTACAATGGTCCACAAATCCTGTGACCTACCACCACATAAGATGGTAAACAGGCTGAATTTCATGCTAACTGGCTATGTGGCCTATCAGATTTAATGACTAAAATAATAGCAACAATAACAATAACAAAAGAATCAGGCAAATTTGTTGAACCAGTGAGCACCTTAATGACAATTCAATTTCAATTTAGTCTGAAAACACCAAGTCAATTTGTTTGTTGGGGTTTTTTTATTCTTACCAGATAGTTTTAAGTGTCTTAAGAAACTGAAATTTATTTGAGGCCTTCCAGCTCCTATGCCTTTGCATAGGCTATCCCCCACGCTTAGAATGTGCTTCTTCCTTGCCTCCACATGTTGGAAAAGTCAGCTTGAAAGCTCAACTCAAATACTTTCATAAAGCCTTTTCTTATCCTCTGGATGCTATCAATTCCTTTTGAAAATTGTCTTGAATTCATTTTGTATCTACTACATATATTATTTCCCCTAATAGAATTTGAGCCCTTTTAGAGCAGCTACTTTTTCATTTTGGTCTTATGTCCTCAATACCAGCAAATATGTGGTATAGAATTGGCACTCCACACATTCTTGGCTATAGGTTGATTACCTAGTTGATTGAGGCAGTGGTAAAGTGAAAGGAGCTCTGAACTGGTGTCTGAAGGAGAGCAGCACTGTCTTTCCACTAATTAGCCATGTAAACCCCCATTAAATATTGTTAGTCTCTCAGTGACCTCATTCTACCCTATATATTCTCTAAGATCCCTTTCAATTCTGGCATACTCTGGTTCTATGAATGAATGCTATTAGCTTCTGTAAATGTTGTTCAGTGGCAGCTGGTCCCTCTCGGTACCCAGAATTTACCACAGCTACAGGCAGGCAAAATTTTGAAAGTAATCCCTAGTCTTAGTCATCTTTCCAGCTTTCCTTTCCATTTACTAAATCTTCTCTTCACTCTTGAAATTATCCTCTCTTCTTCCTCTTGAAAGGCAATGTATGATTTTAGAAAGTAATGGGCTAATAATAAAATACCCATCTCCATTTGTTTACCTCAGCCAGGACTTGAAGTCTTCGCCTATCACTATGTCACAACCTCTCTGGGCTTCAATTTTGAAATTAACTGTGGAGAATGTTTTGTGTCCACACTTTAATTTTGAGTTCACTCTCCCCAGGGTGAGAGGTCCTGGTATAGGATATTAGGATACTTTTGTCATTGCTATTTCTTTTCAATAAATATCCCTTTGTAAAAGTTAACTAACGTTAACTGGTCATTGAAATAGGAATTGGTATTTGATATTGTAGGAAACATATTAGATGGAGATTTTTGAGACATCCCAATCTCCAGAGTTAGGAATTAGGTCATGAGAGTTCAGCTTTACAAACTAGGGAACTGAATACTAGACGGAAGTCCTATAGGAAATAAGAGACAACCTTCTGCAGCACATACATTGAGAAAAGCAAAGGTTTTTGAGAGGGTACAGTGGTATCTGACCCCATTTCACCCTTCTTTCACTTCTCAAATTAAACCTAGAAGACTATATTCTCTGTTCATTTTATTCATTCAATTTGAGGCACATTTAAAGCCTACTATGAGTCAGATGCTACTTACTGGAGGATATACAAAGAGAAATAAAATGGTCCCTGACCTCAGTGATTTTAAATTCTGCTGTTGAGTTCATTTCAAAAAGTGTACTCCATGCACACCAGCTCCAATCTCCCACATGTAGTCTTAATCTTATAAAACATATAACCCAAGACTGCTACCTCTGCTACTATCACTGTTTTAGGCATTAAGTACTTTCTCCTTCAATCCCTTTCAGTAGATCAAAGACTGCTCTGATAGGGATCATTCCTGAAAACCTAGATTCAAATTCAACTTACCATACTATCTACAGGATCCTGAGCAATTCACCAATTCACTTGGCCTCTTTGAGGATCAGTCTACTCATGCATAAAGTGGGGATAATAACTAGCACCTCCCTCACCAGATTGTAGTGAATATCAAGTGAGATAACATGTATAAAGTGCTTTGCAAAACATAAATCACTATATAAATATGAGCTAATACCTCATCTGCCAACCTCCAAACATCTGTGATTTTATTAGTATAAGGAGTTCTTAAAAAGGAAATTTATTGTCAATGCAGATTTTTAACTATTCTGCTCCTTATCTTTTTAAAGATTTGTTCATGGCTTTGAGTCTGTATGAGTCAGAAGCAGAACTTAAATCCTCCTCATCCTAATTCTAAGGCTAGCTCTCCACCTATTTCAACACACCCTGCCAGTATTATAATAATCTTATCATTATAATTACTCTTAATTATTTATATGCTAATAGTGCTGCTACATATCTATTTACATTCACTTAGTATTCATTTCATTCATTTATAGACACAAAGGAGAAAAAAAGAAATATAGTCAGGGTAAGATTTACCTTTAAGTAGAGTAGATAAAAGAGAGGAAATCTTCTTTCTCCTTTCTCCCCTCCAAGAGCAATTTCCTCTGAACTTGAAATTCTTTACACCCTAGACTAGTCCATAGCTTTTCTAAATTCATTGATGATTGGACTATGTATTTTCTATGTAGCTCAAGAAGGATGCCTTGTTCTTTTATCTTCATGACTTGTTCTTTACAACCAGTCACAAGACATTTTGTGCATGGCATCATCTGCTTTGACCACTGGGTGCTGTGGTCAAAAGTTCTATGATTCTTCCACATTAATTAAATGTTGTCTCCACACATTTTGATGATATCATAGGAAAGATCCTTAACACCTACTTTACTCTTTTGATTGATTGATTGATTGATTGATGTGAGGGTTATCAAATTCACTCCTTTAAACCAGTAAAAATATTTGGGGCACTGAGTGAAGATATGACAAAAAGACACAGCCCCCACTTTTAAAAAGCTCACTATCTAATGACAAAAAAAATACCTATATGATTTAGAATAGTAAGGGATTTCAGAGATCTTTTAGTTCAACCTCCTCAATTTAAAAATAAGGAAAGAGTTCAAGAGTTTGAGTCTCAAAATTAGAAACATTCCTGTGTGTCCCCTGTTGAGGTCAGGGAAGCATAAAATGTTGAGGTTTAAAGTTTAGGAGTGCTCAAGACCCCAAAATACCAACACTCCAGGTCCTGCCAAATGAATTCAACTCAAGTCTTCTCTCAGCTGAAGTAAAGTTTGTTAAAGGTTCGCCCTAGTGGTTAGATGCTTAAGGAGCCTAGGTATCTGTGATGCTTGCATTGGACAAACAGGCCAGAATCATCTGACACAGATCACATCTGCACTAGATAATTCTTAGCCCCTTCATGGAGGCAAGATGGGTCTAATATACAGAAAGGTTGTGGGAGGGTTCTAGCTGTGTCCTAGAGGAGGAGTTTGGGGAGTGTCTTCAGGAGGAGTCAAATGAGGCCAGACTCCAAAGAATGGGAAGTAGCTGGAGGCTACCTGAAGATGACAGACAATGGAGGGCTAGTCTAGTTTAAGGGTAACAAATTTGGGGGGCATAGATATTTTGGGGAGGATCAAGGATGGGGGCTAGCTGGACAATGGAGGGATAGGCTAGTAACAGATTTGGACACAGCTATAATGAAAGGCTTATGGCCTCAGGCAAATGCCTCATGTGGGAAGGCTTCTGGGTGATATGAGGAACAGGGGGCAAGGGAAAACTCTCTAAAAATCTTCAAATTTTTCAGTAATTTTATGAGGCAAGTTTCTTAGCTGAGAAGGTGCTCTATGGGAGGCTGGAAGAGGGATGAAAAGGTTTGGAAAAGTGGATGTGGTGAGTAAGACAGCAAATTGGTTGAGCAGGTTTAAAATGGTTATCTTGCCACTAGTGAAGGCCCAGGTGATATTATGTCTTGTTGTTTATCCTTCATTTTTTCAGAGAGGATCAATGATATCACAAAATGATGTCTTGACTTCTGTGTGAATTGAAATTAATTGAGGCAGAGTTGCACAAAGTCTTCAATATCACTCTTTCAGAGTCACTGAAGTCCAGTGGCTAGACAAAAGTCAAAATGATTGGCAATAGCTTAGGATGCAGTAGATGACCTTGGAGTCTTAGAAGCACTAAGCTCTTAGCACTCCCCAGTACTTGTTTCAGTCACCTTCATGGCCATTGGAACAAATTATTCTCATCCACCCATTCCACTTGGGGAAGTCTTCCCATGCTTGGGGCACTCTCCTAATTCATCAACAAGTTTGTGGACCATTGCTTGCCCTCAGCATAGGATGGCCTGTCCACCAAGATGGTTTTACTGCAGTGTGAATCCTGCTTATGTGACAGATTCTTGGAGCCACAGGTGAGAGTTGAGGGCCAGGTGGACACCAAAGGTGGATGAGCAACCCTAAAAATGGTTTGACCAGCATCCACACCAGAGGTGCTAGTCCTCCTTGAATACCCATTTACCCCGCAAAATGTAAGCAAGAGTAATGAGGACCTATACAAGAGTCCTCTCTGTGCAAGTGGAAAAAAGGGAGCATATAAGAGATATGTTATGAAAATAGAAAGGACAGAACTTGACAAAAGAAAGAATATATGAGGTGAGCTAGTGAAGTATAGAGTATGACAGCAAGTTGTTGAGATTGGGTGACTGGTGGTACCCTAGACAGTAAAAGGCAAGCTCTGAAGAGGCAAGAAAAATAATATGTTAAATTTTTAACATATTGAGTTTAAGATGTCTACAGGACATCTAGTTCAAGATGCCTAGTAAGCAATTGAAGAGTTGAGACTGAAATGTAGAAGACTATGGCTTGATACATATATACATTTTTATAGAGATGATAATTGATCCAGGATGGGTTTCCTATCTATGATAGGATAACTGAGAGGAAGGAGAGAAGAGGACCCAGTAGTGAGAACTGGGGACAACCAAGGTTAACAGACATGACCTAGATGAAGATTCATCAAGGGAGACTGAGGAATAGTCAAATAGTTAAGAGAAGAAAAAGGAGAGAACAATATTAGTAAAACCTAGAGAGAATAGAATATCAAGGAGAAGAGGGAGTTGCAAAGGCTGCAGAGAGGTCATGGAGACTGAGAAGGATGAGGTTTGAGGAAAGGCCGTTGGATTTGATGATTAAGAAATCATTGGTAACTTTGGAGAGAGCAGCTTCAGAGGAATGGTAAGGTCAGAAACCAGACTGCAGGGTTTAGAAGAGTGAAGGGAGAGGAAGTGGAGGCACCTAGTATATGGTTGGCCATAGCAAGGAATTTAGCCTCAGAAAGGAGGAGATATATAGGATTATAGCTTCTGGGGATGGTCAGATAAAGCAAGAGTTTTTTAAGGATGGAGGAGAAATGAGTGTATTTCTACATGACTTAAAGGCAGAACCCCTTCTTTAAGCAGGACTCTTTTTGAGTCAGAATATAAATGAGTAGTAATAGAATCTATGTGGGGAAGAGCCACTGAAACAGTCTTGTAATGCTTCCAAATGGAGGAGTATACATGCAGGGGAAAGTCATAAATACTGTGAAAATTTTAACAGTTGTATTTTCTTTTGTTAGAAATGTTGAACAGGTCAAAACAAACTCAGCATGGTATGTGAGCATTGTCTATAAAGTAAGAAGAAATCTCTTGGTATGAGGCTCAGGGAATGTCTCCTTATTTTATAGATGCACCTCATATTTCAGTAGTAAAAGATGTGAAATCCTGCAGAAGATAAGCAGTAGTAAACCATTTTCTTTGCTAAATGGCAATGCAAATAACATGAAAGTAACATGGGAGATCATAATGAATAAATAGTAATGTATCATTAGGATAGAATGTGTATCCTGTAGACTAAACTTGCTTCTTCATGACAGCATTAGCTTGGATGCTCTCCAAAAGCTCTCTAGAAGAGCCAGAAATGTTAGGGAAAATGGGAAATATACATACAATGCTGCTGCCTTTAAGAAAAAGACTTCAAAGAATAAAATAGTGACACTGAAACTTTCAATAAGGTTTAATGGTCAGGTCCTTACCCAATAAGTGGTCAAAACCCACCAATACTTCTATTATTTCAGGAGTTTTGGCTGGTCCCAGCATGTAGTAATGAAAAAAGTAAATAAAAAAGGTAATTTTCACACATTATGTAACTGTAGCCTTTGACCCCTTCGGTTACTTTTTCTTCTTTCTTCTCTGTAGGTTTTTGGAACACCACTCTCCCGGCTCGTCTCTTATCTGGCTGCTTCTTCTTAGTCTCCTTTGTTGGATCTTCATCCTTTTCATGCCTGCTAAACTTGCATGTCTCCAAAGGTTCGATATTGAGATCTATTCTCTTTTCCCTTTATTATCATCTTTCCAACAGAACATCTTCATCTTCATCTTACTTCATTTTACTACTCATCTTCAAAATAGTAGTTCACCACTGTTGCATTTTACATATTTACATACAAGACTTAATATAGAAACGTTATTTTCAATTGTTTGAGAACTTCCTCAGCAGCTATTCCAGGGATATAGTAATGTGAGATTCTACTCAGCATATCCCTCCCACAACATGATAGTAAAGCCTTAGTGTGATAGCCTTTGACTATTATTGTTTTTGTAATAGGGGAATGGCCAGTGATAGCTCAGCACTTATAAGCATGTGTGGCAGGTTTTCACATGGACTACAGATCATGTGCAGGACTTCTTGACAGTTTCCTGTCCAAAAGGACCTCTTCAATTGCCTGCTGAGCCAGAACTCTTGGTGCATAAAAAGGACTCGCCTCAAGGGAACACTGGACTGGGATTCAAAAAGCCATATCTCTTCCCATTGCTATGTTGTCTTAGACAAATCATTTCACTTTTATGGATTTTTACTCTTTTTTTCTTCAAATTTTCTTTTAATTCTTCAATTAGTGCTTTATTTTTTCCCAATTACGTGTCAAGAAAATTTTTAATATCCCTTTTGTAAAAATTTTGAGTTCTAAAATTTCTCCCTTTCTAAGATGGGAAGCAATTTGTTATATAGGTTATATATTGCACAAATAAATACACAAACATATATACATATACAAACATGTATATATACACACCAAGATACATATATACATACATACACATACTTACATACACATACATATATTTAGATATCTATAATCATATTCATATACATTCACATGCATCTATGTAAGACCATACCATACTTATGTGTCCTCTGTTTCTCTGAGGGTGGATAACATCTTCCTTCATAAGTCTGAGTTTTTCCATGTTTTTTTAAGTCTACCAATTTATCATTTCCTACACCACAGCAGTATTTCAATCTTGTACTGTCTACTTATTTTAAATAATCTAAAATAATATTGATTAATATAGCTGGCATATAGGTAGTTTCCCTATTTTTCTCTTTTGATTAAATCTATTTTAACTTTAACTTTGTCTGAGATCATGATTACTACCCCTGCTTTTTTTCCCTAATAAATTCTACTCCTGATCTTTATTTTATGCTTGTGTGTATCTCATTTCCTATCTCTCCTGACTCCTCTACTTTATTTCCACCTGCTACCTTACCCCCTATTACTTAACCTATCCCCCCCACAAGGATCCACCATTTCCTCTCATCTAAACACACTTCTATATTCCATCTTATACCCCATTCCTTCACCTTCCCCTCTAAAAATCCCTCCCTTATCCTCTCCCCACTCCCTATTCCCTTATCCTTTTATTTCCTTTTGAATTTAGAAGATTTTTATACCCTTTTAGATATATATGTATTGTTTCCTCTTTAACCCATTCCCAATGAGAGTAGGGTTCCAGAACTACCACCCCTCCTCTCCCATCTAATTCCTCTATGTCAGTTCTTCCTCTCACACCTCATTTGTATAAGATAATTACTCTTTTTACCTTTTCTCAAATAATTTTAATTTTAGAATCATATCATACTCAGGTCTCTTTTTTTCCAACTACCCGATTACTAATAACAATCTTTGACATACATTTTACATTTTCTCATATAAAAAATAAACAGTCTGTCTTTATTGAATCCCTTGTAATTAGTCTTTGATATATACCTTGTATTTCTCTTGGATCTCGTATGTCAAATCTTCTATTAAGTTCAGGTGTTTGCTTTTTTTTTTTTTAACAAAGTCCTGAAAGTCTGGCAGTTCATTGAATGTCTTTTTTTATTCAGGATTATCTACTATACTATAGCCTTTAGCTGAAAAATTAGATATTTGTACTAGATGATCTCTAAGGTCCTGTCCATTCTAACATTATAAGATCAAATCAAAGCTGAGTTAAGCTTTCCCCTTGTTCTAGCAAACTTGAGGCTCTAGAAAAGCTATGGATCGTGTTTTAATTCCCTATTCAAGCAAGAGACAAAGCCAATTACAAAATATAAAATAGATGTCAGTTACATTAAATTGAAAAGATTTTGAATAATAAAAAATAATAAAATTAAGATACCAGGGGAAATCTTTGTATTAAATATTTCTGATTAAAGTTAGCTATATGAAAAACAAGCAGAAAAACATAGGCCAAAAGCCATTCCCCAATAGATAAGTGGTCAAAGGATATGAACCAATTGGTTATCGAAAGAACTTCAAACTGTTAAAAAAAAAAAAAACCTGTATCTCTAGGATAATATAGATAAGTTTTCACCTTGGAGCCTCCTAGAGTCCAAGGTTCAACCTTCTTACCATGACTGAAATTTTTTTTTTTTTAACATCTTCACCATACTGGAAACTTGATTTCTACCCCTTTGCTCCAGCTCCGATAGGTGAGCCTTTACTGCTTTTCGCTAGGGTTGGGTCCTCCAGGCCACTTTCTGTCACAGTCCACACTACACTTTTCTTCCTAATTCCTCACCATCAGCCCTCTCCCACCTTTTCTAGTACCTTTTTATGTGTTATATTTCCTATTAGAATCTCTCCTACTCAGGAACTAGGAAGTAATATCAATAATTTGAGTCTTTAGTTCTCCAAGTTAGTTCAGTCTTGAAGATAATTTCAGTACCATTGAAGGAAAAAATAATCTAATTTGAATGGAGGGAAGTGTCAGAATATTGATCTTATGTGATCCTTGCGAATGTCAACCTTTACATAGACACACCCTTGAACCTTTGGCTGGTTTGTTCTTTGGTAATTTTTAATGTTTCTTTTAGTCATTTTTACATAGAGCCTTGAACAATTCTTTGTATATGCATTTAATAAATGAAGGTTGAATTGAACGAACTAAATAATAACTACTATTAATAATTATTATCATGTTAAATATGATATATTTGTGATATATATCATATATATTTTATGTACATATATATATATATAATATGATATTTAATGATATATAAAGAACAAAAGTTCTTTAGATCCTCATAATAGCCCTATGAAGCAGGTAGTGAAAGTACAAAATTTGTGTGAAACATTTTGTTTATTGGACAGGCTTTTTTTCCAGACTGTACACTATATATATATATATATATATATATATATATATAGTGTATATAGATACACTATAGTATCTATTAATAGTAACACTGGGGGTTTTGGCTTGTGGTAACTTCTTTGAAATGCTTTATTTAGCCACCAGATGGTAACAAAAGTTCAAACTGCCTCCAGCTCCCTTGGGCATGCTCAAACTCCGTTACTGCAGCAGGCCTGCTATAGAAAGGACACCAGGTGGCACTCAAAGTTGAAGCTGCCATACTCCTCCTTATTTCACTACTACTTTTCTTTCAGGGAACCTAAGTCTTATCTAGGTGTATGGGCATTCCAAGAATTATTGACTAATCTCTCTTGGCTCATTTTGTCCCATCTTCCTGTGTCCTAATCTCCTGTTTCCCTTTTAAAACATGAACCCAAAGAACTACTCAGTCACATAAAGATTACATGAATTTTTTTTTACTTAAATAAGAATGAAATGACAGTTAAAACCCCATCACATTGCTGCTGCCACTGATAAGATCTGATATCTCAACTGTCTCACCCTTCTTTTCCTAAGACTATATTTCTAGAAGATTCTCCCCAAATAATTTGATTCTCAAAGATAAAAGAGGTAAAATAGACTTTTGTGCAAATAGGCTCAGTGCATTTATCTCTAATTATCTTCCTGTTCTTTCTTTTTACTTCAATAGTACTTAACACACATGCTCCTACCTTCCCACTAGGTAGAGAAATATCTGAGTGCCTTCATAACCTATTCAATTTCTCCCAGAATTTCTGCTAATCAGGTCTAAAAAGCTACTAGCTTAAACCCCTGGAAAGGAGATAGTGTCATATGAAAGAAAACAAGACACATAGTAATGCAGTATCCTTTTAAAGAATTACAGTGATGTGATCTTTGATGCTTCAAGATGCAGAAAATGTAGGAGAAAATCATGTACCTGTAGCACTGTTGCAAAAAATGATATACAAGTATTATTATCTCCATTTTACAAATTAGGAAACTAAAACTCAAAGAGGTAAAAATATCTGTAAAGCTACATAATTGTTATTTGACAAAGCCAGACTTCTGACTGGAGATTTAATGTTTCTTCCACTAGACTGGAAGATAGAGTTTCTATTTAATTGTCTGGAAAATAGTGGAAGTTCAAAGGAATTAAATAAAAGATGGAAAATGGGAGAAATGCCATCTCTTAGGCTTTGAGTAAATCCAAAAGGTTTCTGTTTGATGTTGGTTTCTATCTATGGTCACTGTGTTCGGCCAATGACAGTGTTGAACTTGTGTAGAATAAGAAACATTTCAGAGAACCTAAATCTCTGTTCCTTCCTTGTTCTCTCTGTTTTTATTTCCTCTCTCTTCTTGTAGTTTGCATATGCTTTAAAAAAAAAAAAAGGAGCCTTGTTTACTCTGGCTATGGAACTAATATAACATAAAACAAGACTTTTTCTTTTTTTATCTGGCAACACTCAGATGAACTAACCTGGCCCACAAGAATGTTGGCATGTTGGCAAAGCAGGCCAGCAGCCTGTTTTGCATAATTATCTTTATGAGTAAGCACAGTTTAGTCTAGTATACTTTTTTGTTAAATAATACATGGTTTCCCCACCCATTTCCCTCTCCTTCTCTCTCCCTCTCTCTCTCCTTCACACACATACACACACACACACACATACACACACACACACACACACACACACACAAACACAAGTATTGAAGTGCTGGGAATTAATATGCCCAGTAAATTATAGAAAGCACTTAGCAAATACCACAAACCCAACATGGCCACATTGCACTATCTGTTCCCTGGTATATACATTTAGCTAGGAGGTTTATCATGGTACCTAGCCTTGTATGTGAGTCTCACAACTCATGGAGACAGCCTGAAAGTAAGCATAATCTACATGTTTCTTCTTAAGTTTTGTTTTCAAAATTCATTTTCTAAATCAACAGATCTGATATTACCCTTTTTAAGATCTTTATAAAGAAGGGGCTAAATGGGCTTTAGAGTAACAAAAAAAAATCAGAAACAGAAAGGACTGACAGATTGGTAGCTCTTTCTCAATTTTGTGGGGGGTGGTATATGATTATTCTTAGTTGGAGAAATTTATCTATTTAGTTCCAATATCAAATGAGACTCTAGCATGCTAACTATGTCAGCATAGTAGCAATATGACAGAACCATGACAAAGTCATATGGGTAATATTTGTCACTCATTGTATACTTCCATTTGTCAATATTTGTGCTCCTGAAAACATAGAAGGCCTTTCCAATAATGTCACTTGTGTCCAAACCAAGAAATTCTTACTCTCAGTTTGAATGGGAAAAATGTCTTGGAAGCATTGAGGGAAGTTGGTTGGTGTATAAGGGCCTAGAGGAGCCAAGAATTCCCATAAATATAACAGTAAACCTCTAAAAATGTATTAAAAATGATAAAGTAAACCCAAAAGTGTCTCCTCTAATCAGTGTAAAAATGATTACCAGAATCCTGCAGGTGACCTCAATGATGACAAGCTAGGTCTGGTATAAGGCACAGTGAGAAGCAGCTGGTCCCTTAGTAGGAGACAGTTCTAGAGGCAGTCCCAGATCCCTGACAAGAGAATGGCTCCAAGGAGTGCCCAATGCAGAGCAACAGGTGACAGGCTCAGAACAGTGGGTAAAGGACCCAGTATCTAGGAATCCCAAGATCAATCCAGCACCCAAGAAGAAAGGAATAATTCCACAAATCCAAGTAATGCCACAGGGAAAAGATTGTTCTAGCTACAAGGATTACAAGAGTATATGGAAGAAATGGAACAAAAGATACAAAATGGAATAGCTAGAGAGGAAAGAAAAGCAAAGAAAAATAATACCTTAAAACACTGTTAAACACTGTAGAAATTAGTATGGGACAAACAGAAAACAACACAATGAGACAATAAGAACTATTAAAACAAAATAAAAATTAGGGGAGGGAGGGAGAAAATGTAAAGAACGTAATATCAAAGATAACTGACATGGAAAATAGTTCAAGGAGAGATAAACCTGAATCATCAAACTCCCTTAAAATCAAAACCAAAAAAAGAAAAATCTTGAATACCCAATTTCAAGAAATCATAAGTACCTAGATCTCTTAGAATGAAGGGGAAAATTGAAAAGAGAAAGAATCTACTGATCATTTATAGAACAAAACCTAAAATGAAAATTCCCAGCAATGTCAGTCAAAATCCATACCTTCAAGGTCAAAGGGAGAGAAAAATGCAAGAAGTGAAGAAATAATTCAAAAGAATAGCTCATATGATTTTAAAAAAGAGAAAAATTCCTTCCAGGAAGAGGAACAAGAGATCGGGCCCAGAGGTTGGCCTCCTCAAAAAGATATGGACTAGAACTATACTTGTCTGCACCTTTAAATAGTATTAATCTAGAAGAAATATTTTTTAGGTTCAACCTTCTGATCAGATTCTCTGATTAGAGAAGGAGGCACTCAAGTGATGGCTTCACTCCCTTCCAACCAAATGCCAATTCCTTAATGAATACATATAGTAAATAAACCCGTGTATGAAAACAAACAGAAATCAGAAAAAGTATATATAAGAGAATATATACCAAGCAACACAAAGCTCTTCCACTGGAAGCAAGCTAACTCAGCTAAAGTAAGAGAACGTCAAGTATCATCTTCCTCAGTTTCTAGTGTCTTAAGCTGGGGGTAGGGATGTGATAGATATTGCCAGTTTCTCTGTATGTCAACTTTCCCCCAGAGTTAATTAAGCTGTGTGGAAAGCAATTGGCAATTATGTCTCAAAAGTTACTTAACCATTTGTTTCCTTTCGCCCTGTGATGTTATGTTTATTAAATTGATAGGGAAACTGAGATTCAAAGAAGTAAAGTAGCTTGTCCAAATTGATACAGCAAAAGAGTGGCTGACAGAACAGCTGAGGGAGAGGCTGAGGTCAGGTCTGGAGCCAGATCCACTACTCCAATGCCACAGTGCCTCGGCTCTGTGGGAATGTAAGTTGAACTGGTCTATGAAGTTTAAATCTACCCTGTAATAACTTATGACAGTGAACTTCCAAAGGTGATGTCATTCTGAAGAGATGGATGAAGGCTCCTGGTGCTATTCAATACCCATAGGAAAGTGGAAAGAGAAAACAGGGAGAAACTGAGGAAAACATTTGATCCAAACAGTCCTGGAAGAGGATGAGAATGATGAATTACTCACTCATATGCAATGAAAAAACTTCTTGGTGAGGCAGATACAGCTGTTGAATGTTGAAAGTGCATAAATGCAATTCAGTGAGTCTTCAGAAAAAAGAATGCTGTGAATCACTAAAGGGATTCCTAAGAACTTTACAAGTACATCTGGACATTGTTTAAGTATTTGTTTTGGTGGTTCATATAAACATACTGGAGAGGTAATTCTAATTCCTTAAGAAAGAGAGTTGAAGAAAAGGGGACGATGAAGCAAAGAGGTGATGAATAATCCCTGACTCTGACTCTTGGTAGCTGCTAAGTGTCTTAGAAGATAGTATACTAGATGCTGGAATCAGGAAAATCTTAATTAAAATTCTACCTAAGGGAGAGAAGCAGCTGAGGGCTGAGGTGCTGGACAGGCAGAATTTTTATCCCTGTATGGAGTTTGAGGGAAAGGGGCATTTACATTTGCTTTTTAAAGTCTTTCTTAAGGTCCTCTATGACCTGCAACCTGATCATATTTTCCCCTGGGGCTTTTGGAGCAGGACTTCTGACCTCACAGTCTTTTTCCCACTCTATGCCCCCAAAATAGGAGTCTAGGGTTGCATTTTTCTGTTTCCTTTGCCTTGGCATGTTGCCACTTAATTACTTGACTTTTGGGCTTGTTGCCACACTATGGCTTTGTGACAGATAGGGGAATTTTCATCCCGAACATGTGGGAGGGCAACTTCCATTTCTGGCAAGCTGTAAACCTACCCACGACTTCCACCCCAGATCACAATCCAGATCCAGGGAGGTTAAAGCAAGAGCTCTTACCCCCCAAGACTGATCGCTGGATCTCCCTACAGTTCTCAGGCCAAGAGCTGGAGCTGCCTCTGAAAACTACAAAATAGCGTGTCTCCTCAGCTGCTTCTAGCCCCCAGGGGAGGAAGCCGACACATTCCCCAAATACTGGTTCCAAAGTCCATAGGGCACTAACCTCTCACTTTGTCCTGGGCATGTCTATGTTGATAATTCTGGAGTCACCACAGCTGCTGGTGTTCTGGGGTCTCTCCAGCCGGCTGCTGGCCCTGCCACCCTGGGGTTAAAACCTCGGCTCACGGGGACCTGGACTCTGCTCGGCTTGTCTCCCCACACTCTGCGCTCTGCACACTGCCGGCTCCCAGAGCACTGCGCTGGTCCTTCCTGCAGGGCTGCTGGGCATCCTCAGCGGGAGGTTAGCTTCTCTGTGTCGTTCTGTGGGTGCTGGGGCTCCAGAAGTTGTTCAGAGTCCCCTTTTACATAGTTTGGGGGGAATCTGGGGGCAGAGTGGCTTGGATGAGCTGTTTCTACTCTGCCATCTTGGCTCCGCCCCGGCATTTACATTTGAAAAGAATCCAAAGCTTTGAGCTAAAGGGACCTATAGTGTAGTCAAGCATTCATAAAGGCTACCTTGGAATGGCAGCCCAAGGACAATATGGCATCATCAATCTCAGTGAAAGCCCATCCTTCATTCTGCCGAGTGGGGAAGCAAACATGCAAAGGTGAAGAAGCAGACAATGCTGAAGGTCATCTCATCCAACCTCCTGCCTCCAGTTGCCCCAGAGTGAATCAAGGACTCATTGGCAAGATCAAAGGACATAATGCTCTCCAGAGGAGTCTCATCTTAAGAAGGATATTATTAGGTCAATGCCATTTTTTGCTATTTACCTGCCTACCAGCACCAGCCAAAAAAGGGGCCCAAGGTAGAAGCAGGTTACCAAGAAGGCAAGGACTGCTCCAAACCTGACCTTGGCCTTAGTTTCCCCACCTGCACAATGGGAGCAGTCCACCTGGGTATCCTTCCACTGGGACATGATGGAGAATAGACCCTGTTATTTCCCTTTGCTCTCAAGTCCCCAGTCATTGGAATGCCAAAAAATTGATGTTATGTTTTCAAGAAGTGATGCTCATTATGTAATGGGATTAGCCCTATGGGTAGCAAAAAAGGAATAGAGCCATGTTGGCTATGTCAGAAACAAAAACAAAACAAAACAAAATTCTACCTCAGACACTTACTAGCTGTGTGGCCTTGAGCAAGGGTCACAATCTTCAGTTTCCTCATATGTAATGTAAGGATAATAAAAGCACTTACAATATTAGGAGGATCAAATGAGATAATATATATAGAGTACCTTGCCAACCTACATAAATGCTATGTAAATGTTAAGTAGTAATATTAATTGTAATACTAAGAAGTAGTAAGTGGTGCTGGTCATGGTATTAGTAACTACTTTCCCATGGACTGTGCAGCGTTATATGGTAGAAAGAATACTAGAGACTCCAAACAATATGACTGAATGAATGTTCATGACTAAGCCCAGATGCCTTTACCACCTCAAAACAACAAATATACCAAACAAAGTAAAAGAATCACAATGCAAAAAGGAGGAGGAGGACATGGAGGAGGAGGTAGAAGAGGTGGAGAAGGAGGAGGACATGGGGGAAGGACGAGGAGGAAGAGGAAGAGAAGAAGAAAGAAGAGGAGGAGGAGTTGATGTAGGAGGAGAAGCAGGAGAAGAAGAAGAAATACCCAGCACAAAAGCAAGAGTGATAGAGGATAGCATTAAAAAATTCTGATAAATGTTCTGATAAATATTGTGCTACCAAAACACAAAGAAATAAAGATGCCATATGTCAGGAGGTCATACAAGTAAAATGACCAGAAAATTACAGGGTGCAATTGATAGAATCCACAGGAGGCTGACATGAATGTTGAACTCATCCAAGAAGGTAATCACCAAATCCTAATTTCTATGTAAAAGAAAAGCAGTCATAAATTTATGTATCAAAAGCATCATTTTGAATAGTTCAGGGTTACTCAACAGGTATAAATAATGAGAAAAGTCTGGGATCTGACAAATAGAAAAACAAGGGAAGTAGTACTTTAGATTGATTATTTTGAAAAGATAAACATACCATAAGAAAATATTTTTCACTGATAATGTCAGAGACTTTTAGTCTTTTCTTCTAAATAACTATAAGCTTGACAGGGCTTTTAATGCAAACCATTCAAACAGCACACAGAAAGGCAAATACTTGAAAAAAATGATTAATGACTCAGTTTGTATGTTAGAAAGGTGTTATTAAAAACTAATAGAATATTGAAGAATCACTTTGTCATTGAGAGGTAAGAAAAGATAAGAGTCATAAACTATGCTCTTATCTTACCTTGGCAGAACTGTTTAAATACAATAGAAAGTAGAAAAATATAAAAATAATAACTAAATATAAGAACAATGTTTCGTGCAACACAAGAGGACAGGTTTTGTCTTTCTGGGATTACAAATATTAAAATTGGTATATTATGAGCAAGATTCATAATATGTGAAGTTTCGTAAGTAATATAATTATAGTTAATAAAGAGGAACCAAGCAACAAATGTAATCTTAAATGTTAATGGCCTAAAGCCACCCATAAAAAGAAGTGTCATTTAATGAATTATAAGACAAAAGTAAGCAATTTGTTTCTTCGAAGATACATGTCTAAACTATATATTCAAAATAAAGTATTGCAATAAATTTCCTTGTGTTTCTACTGAAACAAAAAAGTCAGATTTGCAATCATGATTTAGAATCAAGCAATATGTACAATTAAAAGACAATCAAAAAATACAAACATTTGAACACATTATAGATAATTTTTTTTAAATAAAGGTTAGTAGATAATATGATAGATTATAAGGTCCTTGTGGGAAGAGACTATTACAGTTTTTTATTTGTATTCCTGGAAGCTAGCATAGTATCTAGTATATTTTTGTTTTCAGTAGTTTAGTCACATCTGACTCTTTGTGACTGTTGGACCATAGCATGCTATGTCCTTCTATCCTCCACTATCTAATACATAGTCAGGACTTATTATCAGCTTGATGAAGTGAATTTAATTGAATGCACCAGATGGTAAAAGAATCAAGTTCTCAAAGGTAAAATTAACTGAATGAAAAATGAAAGTTAACTGAAATGCAAAAAAAAATCTTAGAAAGTAAAGCATTAATTATGAGTGCCTTTAACATTCTAGGTCCAGAAACTGATCCATTTGACAGAAAGGAAGGAAGGAAAGGAGGAAAGCAGGGAGTGAGGGAAGGAGGGAAGGAAAAAAAGAGCAAAGAAAAAAGGAAAGAGGAAACAGAATTTTTCTAGACTCATATGGAATTTTTATAAAAATGTATCATACTCTAAGAGGGTTTGTAAGTAAATGTAAAAAAAAAAATAAACAGAAAAATTCAACATTAGACTCCTATTTGGGGGGCAAAGAGGATCAAAGCATGGAGCAGGAGGATGACTGTGAGGTCAGAAATCCTACACCAAAAGCCTCAAATGAAAATACGAGCATGATACAGGCCATAGAGGATTTTAAGAAGGAGTTTAAAAACCAAATAAGAGAAGTGGAGGAAAAATTGGGAAGAGAAATGAGAAGGATGCAGGAAAAGTATGAAATGAGAGTCAACAGCCTGACTGAGGAAAATAACACCTTAAAAAAGAGACTAACTCAAATGGCAAAAGAGGCTCAAAATGGCAATGAGGAGAAGAATGCCTTAAAAAGCCGAATTTGCCAGATGGAAAAAGAATCTCAAAAGCTCACAGAGGAGATTCATTCCTTCAGAGTTAGACTGGAGCAAATGGGAGCTAGTGACTCTATGAGAAATCAAGATGCTATTAAACAGATCCAAACAAATGAAGAATAGAAGGAAATGTAAAATATCTCATGGGAAAAACCACTGACCTGGAAAATAGATCCAGGAGAGATAATTTTAAAATTGTAGGACTGGGGCGGAGCCAAGATGGCGGAGTAGAAACAGCTCATCCAAGCCACTCTGCCCCCACATTCCCCCCAAACGATGTAAAAGGGGACTCTGAACAACTTCTGGAGCCCCAGCACCCACAGAACGACACAGAGAAGCTAAACTCCCGCTGAGGACAGCCCAGCAGCCCTGCAGGAAGGACCAGCGCAGAGGTCTGGGACCTGGCAGCGTGCAGAGCGCAGAGCGCAGGAGGCGAGCCCAGGTCCGCATGAGCCGAGGTTTTAGCCCCAGGGCGGCAGGGCCAGCAGCCAGCTGGAGGAACCCCAGAACACCAGGAGCTGTGGCGACTCCAGAATTATCAACATAGACTTGCCTGGGACAAAGTAAGAGGTTAGTGTCCTATGGACTTTGGGAATGGTATTAGGGAATGCGTCGGCTCCCTCCCCTGGGGGCTAGAAGCCGCTGAGGACAGACGCCATTTTGTAGTTTTCGGAGGCAGCTCCCACTCCCAGCCTGCAAATTTGTAGGGAGATCCAGCGATCAGTCTTGGAGGGTCATCGCTCTTGCTTTAACCTCCCTGGATCTGGATTGTGATCTAGGGTGGAAGTCGTGGGTGAGTTTACAGCTTGCCAGAAACGGAAGTTGCCCCCCACACGTTCGGGACGAAAATTCCTCTATCTGGCCTTAAAGCCATAGTGTGGCAACAAGTCCAAAAGTCAAGTAATTAAGTGGCAACATGCCAAGGCAAAGGAAACAGAAAAATGCAACCCTAGACTCCTATTTTGGGGCATAGAGCAGGAAAAGGACTGTGAGGTCAGAAGTCCTGCTCCAAAAGCCCCAGGGGAAAACATGAGCGGGTTGCAGGCCATAGAGGACCTTAAGAAGGACTTTAAAAATCAAATAAGAGAAGTGGAGGAAAACTTGGAAAGAGAAATGAGAAGGATGCAGGAAAAGTATGAAATGAGGGTCAACAGCCTGACTGAGGAAAACAACACCTTAAAAAATAGACTAACTCAAATGGCAAAGGAGGCCCAAAAGGGCAATGAGGAGAAGAATGCCTTAAAAAGTCGAATTTGCCAGATGGAAAAGAATCTCAAAAGTTCACTGAGGAGATTCATTCCTTCAGAGTTAGACTGGAGCAAATGGAAGCTAATGACTTTATGAGAAATCAAGATGCTGTTAAGCAGATACAAACAAATGAAAGATTAGAAGGCAATGTGAAATATGTCATGGGAAAAACCACTGACCTGGAAAATAGATCCAGAAGAGACAATTTAAAAATTATTGGACTACCTGAAAGCCATGATCAAGGAAAGAACCTAGAAATCACCCTTCAAGAAATTCTCAAGGAAAACTGCCCTGATGTTTTAGATCCAGAGGGCAAAATAGAGGTTGAAAGAATCCACCGATCACCTCCTGAAAAAGATCCCAAAAAGAAAACTCCCAGGAATATTATAGCCAGGTTCCAGCATCCCCAGATCAAGGAGAAAATACTACAAGCAGCCAGGAAGAAACAATTTCAATATTGTGGAAACACAATCAGAATAGCCCAGGACCTGGCAGCTTCTACACTGAGGGATCGAAGGGCATGGAATATGATATTCCAGAGGGCAAAAGAACTGGGAATGAACCCAAGGGTCACCTACCCAGCAAAACTGAGTATTTTGTTTCAGGGGAAAATATGGTCATTCAGTGGAATAGAGGACTTTCAAGCATTCTTGAGGAAAAAACCAGAATTGAATAGAAAATTTGACACCCAGACATAAGAAGGAAGAGATGCCTGAGAAGGTAATCAGGGAAAAGAAATCAAAAGGAACTTATCAAAGTTGAACTATTTACATTCCTATATGGAAAAGCAATAACTGTGACTGATGATATCATTCTCACTATGAAAATAATGGAAGAAGGGGGTGTGGTCATATGAATACATATGTGAATGTGTGTGTATATGGTTACAGTTATATATGGATAGAGGGCATAGGTTGAATTTGTTGGGAAGGGAGAATACTCAAGGGATGAAATTATGAGGTGAGAGAGGAAAGTGGCAAGAGGAGATGGGGAGAGACAGGGTAGGGTAAACTATCTCATGTAGAAGAAGCAAGGGGAAGTGGTTGCAAAGGAGGGGGAGAATAAGGAAGGCTAAAAAGGCAAAACCACATTCACATTGAATTTGGTTCAGGGAGAGAATGACATACATACTAAATGGGATATCTCAACCTGCAGCAGAATAGGGGGAAGGGGGATGAGAGGAGGGATGATGGATGGGAGGGCATCCTTGGGGGAAGGGGAGGTTGGAAGTACCCACTATAGAAGAGGGACAGGATCATGTAGGGAATGGACCAGGTGGGGGGTGGGATGAGTGGGAGGGAATTATAAGCAGCCTTGTACAATGTATCTACTATGGTAATGTTTTGCATAGCTAGACATGTACAACATATACTGAATTACTTATCTTCCCAGAGGGAATGGGTGACAAGGGAGGAAGGGAATGGATCTGAAATTCGACATCTTAAAATTAAATGTTTCAAAAATATATAAATACTATTATCAATACTCTTTTGCTTGTAATTGGGAGATAAGATGTGAAGGCATTGGGGCACAGAGATTCACCTTCCTCTAACGGAAAAGTCGAAGGGGGTATGGGAGAAGATATGGGAGAGAGCTGGTTGGAGGAAGTGATACATTGTGGGACTGCTATGCTGGGAGGGTGGGTAGGGGAAAAATGGCGGGTGGGGGGAATCTGGCAGAAATGAATGATATAAACCAGAAGTTAATAAAGCATTTGTTTAAAAAAAGAAAATATAAAAGGATACACTGGAGGAGAAAACATCTAACAATTATAAATATGAATGTGTTTGGGAATAAATTCAACCATAAAATAGAAGCGGGAGATAGAATCAGTAATAAAGTAGAATCCAACAATATAAGAAACAGTTTTGAAAGATGAAGATTCATGAAAAATTAAATTCAGTGTCTGTAATATAATTTATTGTGCCTCAGATTAATTTTTTTAAGAGAAGGGGTGTAAATAATGCTCTAAGAGATGGCAACAGTAAAAAGTGACCTGATTAAAAGCAATAAATAGGGAACTAAATTGTGCTAAAAATCAGAATAGACAAAGATACAATATCAGTACTAAAATATTTGCACAAAATGGCATAGTATTTGAATACTTAGTAGAAAAACTAATTGAGTCCCACACATATAGGGCTCCCATTTTGGCTGTGGGTCTTCCCTACCACAACTATATAGGTATGGGCTGATAAAATGGTGAAATTTGAACAAGAAGTTGGGATAGTTGTGGTTTGAGCAAATAATGCCATCAGTGCAAAATTGATACCCAAGGAATGGAGGAAGAAGTCCTAGAATTCACCTCAGACCTTCTAGGTGGGCAGAAAGGGATGTCATCATCCACAGGAGGAACCTTTGTGTGAGGTTCCTGAAACATGAGGTTGATAAGAAAGTAATAGATAGCCTGCCCTCAGGGGTGCTTTTAAACCTGTATAAGAAAGTTAAGCACCAGGACACTAAGTCACATTCAGCCTCCCTCAGCATTAGAAGCATCCTACAAAGTCCCTGATAAATTTGGGTCATTCAGGGGAGAGAACCTCTATTAGTCTAGATAGTCTATGGAGGAAAGGGGTGTTATGAGCTAAGCAGTTAAAAAAGCCCTTTCAGAAACCTCTAAGTATATTACTACTATGTAGATAGAGGGTCAAATGGAAACCATTAGAGTTACCTGAAGCATCTCATGTAGTTGAGATATTGAGTCACCAAGGTGGTGAAAGATATTTCTTCTCCAGTGATAGCTATGAAGAAAAATGGAATGCTTCATTATACCTGATCCCCTTAAAAGAACCCTGTATTATATGTAAGAAAAATTGGTAATACCAGATAGTTTATTTTTTTCTTTTTAGAGGGTGGAAGGCAGGGCAATTGGGGTTAAGTGACTTGGCTGAGGTCACACGACTAGTAAGTGTTAAGTGTCTGAGGCCAGATTTGAACGCAGGTCCTCCTGACTCCAGGGCCAGTGCTCTATTTACTGTGCCACCTAGCCGCCCCTACCAGATAGTTTACTATGAACTACACCTGCATCACCACTAAGAAAGAATAACAAGGGGTGGAGCCAAGATGGCAGAAAGGAAGCAGTATCTTCTCTAAGCTCCTCCGTGAATCCCATCACTAAACCTAAAAAAGTGAATCTGAATGGATTCTGGAGTGACAGAATCCACTGGGAGATGGAGCGTGGCAGAATCCAGCCCAGGAAAGTGCCCAGTGGGTCCAGACAAGCGCAGAGCATGTAGGGTCTGTACAGCTCAGACTTGAGAGCAGACAAGCAGACTACACCAGAGAGAGAAGAAGCCCCAGCCTGAAGACTTACCAAGGACATATCACAGCCTCCTCTCATCAGGGGACAGGAGGAATCATTGGAGCCAGGTAAGAGAAGGCTGGGGTCCCCAGCAGAGACAGTCCCAGCTTCTCCTGGGACTATCAGCCCCCAGAATGGAAGTTTAGAAATTGCCAGCCTGTATATCCAGGGGCTAGAATGGCAAAGTAAATTCTAGCTGCTCCCTCTGATTCCTCCTTCATGAAGTAGAAAACCCAAAGATGAGTCCCCCACCCAGAGAGAAATCCTAAGATAGTGGAAATAGCCTCAGGCTTGGGAGTCATTAAGAAAGAATAACAGAGATTTATTGGATTCTGGATTTTAGTAAGTTCACATTTATCCCATCTGAATATCCTTATGGCTCCCACTTACTAAGTCACCCACAAGTCTATGTCTTTAAAGTGGAGACCAGAATAGGCTACAACCCTGAAGGAGATTAATAGTTTCTCCCCTTATACGTCTACAATTTCATCTTTCTGGAAGTCTTTGTTTCAGCAGGCACTGGGGGATTGCCAAAATAAGCCACCATTAGGCATCTGGGAGTCTGAGCTTCCCAGAGCAGCCAGTCACTATAAGGCAGTTGCTTGCCCCTTATAAAGCCCTAGTTCTAAAGTTGAACAGATGACACAGGGTAATACAATCATCCTTTGTCCAGAGTTGCCTATTATGAGTTGGGTGATGCAAGATGATCCCTATGGGAAGATAGGTAGAGCACAATAACTTTTATTTGTAAATGAAAATGATACATTAGAAATTATGATTACTAGGTTACTCTGGTATTAGTGCCCTTCACAAACAAATGGTGACCATGCCAAAGATAGGTCAGACCTTAATAACTCTGCTGGTCTACCAGGTTACCATGTATAAAGACCTCACTCCTGAGGAATGTTATTTTGCCAATGGTTAACAATGGGTTTACAATGGTTAACCAATGGGTTCCATCTTATGCAAGATTATTCATGTGAACTTCATCATCCACTAATCTGGTAACAGGAGATATCCTGGGAAGGAGAGGTATTGGCAACTCCTGCCAGTTAACTGATATCCAGGTTGCATGGCTTGCATGTGTGAGAGAGCCTTGAGGTCTAGGGCAGAGAAAATCTTCATCCATACTAGTTCTAGTGTCCATGGGTCTGACCAAGTGTTCTGGTGCCTGGAGATTAGCAGATTGGATAAGTCAAGGCTCTCCCCTATGAAGTTAAGAAAAATGGAGGAATTTTGGTGATGTTCCCTACTATATGCAATTGTTTAAGGAGCATGTTGGCATTCATCAGAGACATATACTAAAGAACCAGGTTGGAACTGTTGCAAGGATAGCAGATGTTGGAAAGTGGGCCCACTGTCAGTTTGGACATCTGCATGGTATGGGCTGGAAACAGAACCATACGATTCCTCCCTCACTAAGAACAAGGATACTATTCCTAAACCATGTGACCCTCAACCTGTCTCCAAATGGCAAAATGGCACTATCAAATCTCAGCAAAAGAGGTTTGCCCTAGTGATGAATAACTACACCACTGAGCATCTCACTGCCCATGTCAGATGTCCAACCTCCCATGTCTGTAATAAATCAATGCTACCCTGGAAAGGGAGAGTGAAAGGAATAAGAATTATATATTGTCTACTATATATCAGGCACTATGCTAAGCACTTTTAAAAATATTATATCATTTGATCTTCACAACAGTCCTAGGAGGTAGGTATTATCATTATCCCTATTTTATAGTGATAAACAAGATTAACAGAAGCAAAGAAATGTTAAGTGACTTGCTAAAGACCACACAGCTAGTAAGTGTTTGAGGCTGGATTTAAAGTTGTCTTCCTGATTCTAAGTCAATTGCTCTATTCACTGAATTATCAGCAGTCTCTGGGGAAAAAAAAGGGATATTTTGTCCAGTGGTTTCTTGTCCAAGAAGATTTATCTGATAAGAATGGACTGTTCGTTTTTTTTTTTAACATAGTTCTGTCTGACTCTAGTAATTCCTTATTCCTTCCTTAGAATTATTTCTTTGGTCTCAAGGTCCGGACACCCTCAAAGGACTCCATACCTCCTAGAAAAGTAGCTCAAAACCCCTTCATTTCACTTCCTTTACTCTGGGATGGTTCACGGAATTCCTTTCCAGAAAGGGCTTGGGGAACACCTAGGAATAGTATTGTTGGAAGGTCCCTTGCTTTCTAATAATATAGGGTAAGTAAAACTGTTGTTTTATGACTATGATAGATATGTAATTACTGGAAAGAAAAGAGTTCCTTTACTCGGATTGGTGGCAATTAAGAGTCACTGGATGAGGGTGGGGGAGAGTCCTTTTTCAGCCACTACAGAAGAAAGCAGCGTACCTTACATATAGGCTTCTGCCCCTGCTCTTCATTGCCACCTCACGTCAGGAAAAGAAATCCATGACTATACTGGAGGTGTTGTCATCTGTGCTGTGGTTCTAATGTTCTTAGTGATGCCCTGGTTCATTATCACCACTTTACCTTAGAAGAACCACAGTGAACTTCAAAAATGTGGCATCACCCAAAACATGAACTGGACAATAAGACTATCTTTCTGGACAGGACAGGAAAGGCTATGAATTTTTAGCTTCTGTATTCCTCTACATTTTTGTTTTTACTTTGGTTTGGTTTGATTTTTCCCTTATAATATAGTCCTTTATAGGAGGACTGTCCAGTAAATGTCTTGAGAACTGATCCTTCTAAAGGCAGAAGGACAGGCTTTTCTGGGTTTTGTTCTCTTCTACATTTTTGTTATATTTTTTGTTGTTCTGGTCTGGTTTTTATCTTGATTTTTCCTTTTTCGCTAAGTACTACCCATGCTACTAGGCATGTCCAGTAAAATATTTAAAACCTGGTCCTTCTATGAGGTCAGTGGGAAAGGTCTCCACATTTTTTTTGTTTGTCTGTTTCTCTTTTCCCCTTTTAGCATACTTTAGTACTACTCATGGCAGGAGAACTGTCCAGTAAATATCCCATAAATTTGGTAGATAATATGGTAGAATGGTAGAAGGTTCTCTAGAAGATCTCTAGATCCTTGCCACCATGGAATGGTACATGATAGGACTAGAATTTCCTGCTCACTGATAGACCTTTCCCTAATGCAGCTTCCTAACTTAGAGGCACACACACAGATAAATCTTATATGTGAGCAGTCTAGACCTCTCAAATTTAGTGGGTACCTGAGACCAGGGGAGTCATATTACCCTGACAATTTACTGAGTAAATGTATTTCAAGATGAAGTGCAGGAATACTCTTGAAATGATGGAGAGTAGGACTGCTGTGTTCAAAGAAACCACGTCACTATGTACTTGTTACATATTCTTACTATGTTAGGTCAAGGTAAACCTCTTTTGTGAAATGTTCAGTGACACACAAGAACTTCATTTAATTCTGACATCAAACCTGAATTTAAAAGGGTGCTAACTTTTGAACTGCACCCACAATTCTGACATTTGGTCAGACCACAATGACTGTGACAGCACAAGACAATTTCCTTTGCATTTTCTTCTGTAATTGTGTCACTGTACTTAACTCAGAAACAAGACAGTCTCTCCTCATTAGCTATCCATTCAAAATTAAGCTTAGGTAAGCTTTAAACATAGTAGTAATTTATGAGTCATAATAATGACTCATCACCAAAAATAATCCATCCCTACTGATGCCTGAATTTTTACCAATAGCAAATAATTCCAATAAGGATGGTGATAGCCCACAATTATATAGCTCTTCAAGATTTTCAAAGGTCTTTATATATATATATATCATCTCAAAAAGCATCTCTCACACTACCTGTTGGATGCTGGGTAAGTCATGGTTCTTCAGCTTACTCATTTCACCTGGCCTACTCCTCCACCTCTCCTCAGCTATACACAAATACACCACTGTCATGTTTGTTGACTTTGAAATTTCCTTATCTGATCACATCTATCATTCTGCTTTTCCCTTTGTTCTGCATTTCAAAGCCCTCTTCTGCATCTTAATCATGTCCTCCAAACCCTGGAGTCTTGCCAGGCCATCACCACTGAAATAACTTCACAGCCTTCCCTTACCCTATCCCCTTCCCATAAGACCCTCACCCTACCAAATCTTAGTCTTGGGTTTCTCCAACCATCCATCACTGTTGTTCTTGCTCACATGTCTCTAATTCAAACTAGAAAGTCATGAAACTATGCTGAGTGGTACACTACAAATTTACGTGTCCTAAGCTTGACTGGACCCTCACTGGAGTAAGGCAATTTTCCTTAAATAACCTCTCTAATTATCTATTTTATTCACCACAATAGCTTTTACAAATCTTTCATTCCTTGTCAAGACTCCCATAAGTCCCCTTCCCTTCACCATCACAGTTAAGAACCTTGCTTCATATTTCACTGAAAAATTGGGGTCATTTGCCCAGAAATTCTTCTCCCTTCCTCCTCATCTCACAACACACCAAAACCTGCCAACCCTGACAGAGGAAGAGGTGGTCCTTCTCCTTGATAGGACAAACCTCTATTAATGAAAAATTATCCAATTCCAGCTCATCTTCTATAATCCACACACTTTTACTCATCTTCAACCTCTCCCTATCTATTGACTGCTTCTCTCTGCCTATAAACATCTCCATGTCACTCTCATCCTCAAAAAACCCTTACTTGATCCATATAAATCCACTAACTATTGTCCCATATCTCTCTTTTATTTTCTCTTTTATAACTAAACACCTTGAGAAGGCCATCTACAACTGATCCTTTCACTTCCTTTCCTCTTGCTCTCTTCTTAACTCTTTAAAGTCTGACTTCTAACCTTAACATTCAATTGAAACTCCTCTCTCCAAAGCCACTAAAAATGTCTTAATCACCAAATCTAATGAACTATCTGCAGACTTTAAAATACTATCAATTACCCTCTTCTCCTTGATACTCTATCTGGGTTTCCAGGAAACACTTCCATTTTGGTTCTCCTCTTTCCCTTCTGACTACTCTCTCCTCTATTCAGGTCATGCCTTCCCTCTAACCACACCTTTCCAACCTTATTATACCTTACTCCCCTACATTCGCTGAGCAATTAAGTGACACTGATCTTGGTGCTATTGTTTACACAAGGAACAGTCATCTCCTATAACTTGAATTCTCTTCAACCTCATTTAGTTTCTCTGACAAAAATCACATTTTCTACAAAAAGCTAATCTCTATTAATGCTACTCCATTCCATTTGCTGATTATTTCCAATTTACCTTCATCATACATAGTTGTCAGCATGTTATCTCTTCTATTATAACCTCTTTAAGAACAGGTCTGTTGATTCTCATTTTATCCCTAGTCTGGCACATAGTAGATGCTTAGTAAATGTTAAAGCCTGAATGACAATCTCTCCATGTCTTAACTTCCTCATATAAAAAATGAAAAAACTGATTATGTACTGTGGGGAAAAAACATTTACTATACTGTTCAGGAAAAAAGTGCAATTTAAATTCAACCTCATGTGATTAAAGTTTGCCCACAACCAGAATGGCATTTGACCTCTGTAACTCTAGTAACATCTCCATTAGATATGGCTATAAAGTGCTTCCAATTCCCCCAGGCTCTGGATATACCCAAAGCATTCTTGATTTGGGCTGCCACACGTAAGAATTCCTAAGGAATTTCTATTTTGGGTTACAATTACTCATATCTCTCTCACTCTACCTCGCTTTGGCACAATTGCTTAAATGCATTTATCATGTGTGGTATTCCAGTATGGGAAACCTTTGTCAAAATCCTATATAATGTAAATCTTCCAGGAAACCATACCTCCTTTCTGGCTCACTGTCTTCTACCAAATGACCCTAATAAATTGCTTTCTAAAACTATTTCAGATTTTGAGGTCTATTCTCATCAACAACAGTAGCCTCTGGACACCCTTCCAGTTCTACCTGTATGATCCTACTATCTTTAAATATCCCTTTAAAAGAGGCTATAAGAAGTGGGTTGAGAGGGGAATGTGAAACAGAGACTCAAAATAAACTTCACCTATTTCACAATTGTTCCTGGGATTAGAATTCATATTTACTGAATATTGAGCTCAGATGTATGTTGTTCAAAAAATATTTAGTTCTTAATCAAATGGCATATCTGTTGTCTAAAATATAGCTTACTTCAATAATGCTTACTATTAAAAAAAATCATTCAGAGACTGAAAAAAAGTATTCTGATGGAAGAGAAACCTGTTTTGGAACCCTGCTGCTTCATCTGCTGCAATTGTATTGCTTCATCAGTAATTTCTAACAAAGGTTCATGACCCAGGAGATTCTGAAAAACTTTAGAAACCTGGAATGTTCCAAAGACTTAGCCAGTACTAAAAGAAACAACAAACAAACAAACAAAACACCAACAAAAGTCACCTTCAAATAAATGACTGCTAGAGCATACTAGCCCAATTGAGAAGAAAATAATAAGCATGAAATTAGATTGTATAGGCACCCACTTAGCCATCCACACTAGAATTGTCTTCCTTAATCTTTTATTTTGAGGATAAAGTGAAAATCTACCCTCTTTATGATGAATTTTCACTACCTTTGTAAGCCAGCCAAGAGAATTTCCTGCAAACCAAGACTCTAAACTTCAAAGCACATTCTGTTCTGAGCTCCCTTCCTTGTTTTAAACCAAATTTATAGCATCTGTTTACCAAAAGAAATGAAAAGTAAAGCAAACCTTGCCTACCAGTATGACCCTAGGAGTTGCATAAAATCCTGCAAAGGAAAAAATATACTTTCTCTGAAGGCTGAAAGAATTTCCCATGGAGGTTATGATACTGGACCCCTAGATGGTTAAAGTAGCAAGGACAAATGGGGTGCCATTCTCTCTATCCAGTATGAACAGTCAATACCTTACCTGGGTCTATGAAAATAATGGGGCAAATGAAAAGAATTTTTAAGCTTTAAAGTTTTATACACAATCAAATACTAATACAAATTGGCATTTTTTCAGTACAGCTTATTTGGAAGAGTTTCCCATAATACTTAGAAGAAACTTGTGTTAGTCCAAAAGCAAGTATACATCAGAGGTATACCTGGATTTAAGACCTTCCTAACTCCAATGCAAACCCTCCATTAAAAAACAATGCTTTTCTTTTTAATACATGTGCACAGGGTGGCTAGGTGGTGCAGTGAGTAGAGCGCCGGCCCCAGAGTCAGAAGGACCTGAGTTCAGATCCAGCCTCAGACACTTCACACACACACACACACACACACACACACACACACACACACACACACAAAAACCTAGCCATATGACCTTGGGCAAGTTACTTAACCCCAATTGCCCTCCAAAAAAAAAAAAAGCAAAAAAAATAAAAAATACATGTGCACAAAGATCAAGAACAAATGGAATGTATATACATCTTCACTTATAAAAATGCATGTATCAAAAAGAATGTTAAGACTAGGGCCTTAAAGGACCTTAACCTGTCCCTATCTAGAGACAAAGATGAGTTATGCATGGTCAAATGGAAAGAAGACTGGCCTGGATTCAGAGACAGAGACCAAGATTCAAAACCCAGATCTATATACTGTTACTGTGGTATAGGGTAAGTGACCTGAGGTAAGTCAAAACTTTTTAGGGGCACATCTTTCTCATCTATAATATGATGAAGCTGAATTGGATGACACCCTCTCTTCCCCCTGCCCCCAAGTCCCTAGTTGTATTTTAAGGTCATTTAATCCAACTACATCACTTTATACATGATGAAACTGACTCCAAGCTCAATATCACCCCACTCATACTTACGTAGAAACACAGTGGATAGAATGCTGGTCCTGGAATCTAAAAGACCTGTGTCCAGATCTAACCGCAGACACTTACTGGCCATGTGACCCCTGGAAAGTAACTTAATCTCTGTTTGCTTCAGTTTCCTTATCTGTAAAATGTGGATCATAACCCCTACCTCCCATAGTTGTTGTGAGGTTCAAATGAGATAATGAGGACCTGGCATGTTGTAAGCACTATATAAATGTTTGTTGTTATTATCCTTACCTAATCCAGTTCCAGAAAATTAAAGATCAGGAAATTGAGTGCCTGAGAGTTTATAATTCATCTAAGGTCACAGAGATAGTTTATAGAACCAGGCAGAACAATTAGGGTTATTCCAGACATGCTAACATCATTGAGGGTGCCATTTCCTTTCCCGGGGAGAAAGTATTCTGCTTCCTCCCCATTGCTGTCTAGAGATACTGTCTTCAAGCCTCATGATCCTCTGCTGGAGTCTTATTGGATGACAGCTTTCAAAAATGTCTTTGACCAGTCTCTACCATGCTCATCTCATTCTCTCCACAAATCTTTTTTGATTTATGGTGTAGGAAATACATAAAACAATGTCTTAATCTAGCCCTCTCTGGAGACTGGGGCAATGGAGATAGGGGTTTCTGTTCCTCTCACATGGCATGATGTTTCCAACTCTGTGCCTATGCATTGCTTATCTCATTTCCTGGTATGTTCTACTTCCTCACCTGAACCTAAATTTCCCTGACTTCTCTCAAGATTCAGTTCAAATCCTCCATTATGCAGGAGGCCTTCCCCAGTCCTCTCATCTGTCAGTACTTCCCCCCAACAGACATTATCTATTTCTTCTGTACATATCCTGTATATTCCTCATTATTTACATATTGTCTCACTCATTATAATGTGGACTTCTTGAGGACGGGTTGTTTTTTACTTTTTTTGCGTTGCCAACATTTAATAAATATGTTGACTGATTATTAGGACTGCATTCGCTGGATAGGTTTGAGAATGTAGGAAAGAATAATAGGAGAAAGGGGTCTGAAAAGCAGAAATTTAATCGTAAACTAATGAAAAAAAAAAAACAGAAGTTCCACAATAATCCTACCACAGGTACAGAGGGAGGAAAATATGGATGGCATACCACTTCTGATTTTTTTATTTTTTTTGCTGACAGGAAGCCTACTCCCTCATCCTATCCTGGGTTTTCTACCTTTCTTCTCAACCCCTGAAGGGGTAATATATAACATTCTTTGTGCATTTAACAAATACTTGCTGAAGATATGCAATATTAATGTTGGTTTGTTAGTTTTGATAGTTGATTGAGTCAGTTTCTTTAAAGTAGCCCATACAATTTCAAATTTATGTAAAATGCTGAATCAGAAATAAGAGATGAATAGGAGAAAAAAAGAATGTGTTCACACATACATATACTTATATGAGTATATATAGGTCTTCTAGATTCCAGGAATAGACACACTGTCTCTGATGGATTCTAGATTTATTTTATGTAATTTGTAGACCCAAAAGCCATGAAACAATTAGCATTTTGGTTTTCAAGTCCTGAAGTTAGAAAGAAAATAGTCTTTCTCTTCTCACCCCAGAATGTGCTGTATACATGCAGTGTCACTATGTGCTGCTGCCCTCAAGATATATGTCCTCAGTGTGTTGTTGCCAAGAGACATTTGACTAGCACCCTTTCACATGACATTTGTTTGTTCAAATGTAACACAATTCATTGTCTGTGCAGGAGAGTGTTGGTGCTGTGATATTAAGCAGCTGATTACTCCCATGTTTGGCAGCCCATCAGGCCCTCTGACTTTTGGCAGACAGCCAGATCCTTACACGGAAAACGGCATGGCACACATACATGCACACACAGACACCCACATACACACAAGAGGTTTGGGTGACAGACACTCTGTCTCTGATAGAGGTTTCATTTCTTTTAAATTATTTTCCTACCCTTCAACCTTCAATGTAACCATGCTCAATCTTGTCCTATGAACTGAATTTCTTTTATGTGGTTTTTATGCTAAGAAGATTAAATCATTTCTAATAGGCACTGTTTTAATGGAGCTGATACACTTTTATTGAACTTGAACACATTAAAATGAAATGTAAACAATAGGTGGTTTGGGCATTGGCACTGTTCTCTTCCAGTCTACACCAAGCCAACATGCCTTTTCTGAAAAACAACAGCTTCAAGTCCAAGACATTTTATATGCTTAATTAAAATTTATTCCAATAGCATAATGGTATTTTTTTAATGGGAAACAGAATTTCTACTATTCTATAGAAGTCTAAAAGAATCAGACTGATAGGAAAGGGTTAGTGACCTTTAAATATAGCTGACAAAAATACATTTAAAAAATAGATCTTTATATTTCACAAAGATAGTAGGTGATTTGGTGTTTTACAACACCACTGTCTACTAATCTGTGATCTGTTTTGTCTGTGAATGGGATTATGATGGTGGTTTATTGAATAAGGGCCAAAAATGATGTTAAATAAACAGTTTACATAAAGCAGCTAGGCTGAAAAATTCAAACTCAGACTTGTTTCAGGTTTTAACCAAAATAAACTTTATTATACTTTCAATTGGACATTTGAATCTTTCAAGGTATGTTCTCTTTCTTGAATTTAAAAGTGGGGGGGAAGGGGAAATCAGCTGCCCTAGTTCTATTTTGGGATGTTGGAACTGTAATTCTAGAGGATATATCAGTTAGATTTGCTTTTCTTATAACTCTATGCTGTTTCTTTTGAGTCAGATCAGGTTTTCAGCTCAAACTCATCTCATTTTTATAGTGAGGCATTTTGAGGAAGGATTATACTGAAATAAGTCAAGGAGTACATTTGGGTCTGGTTCCTCAATCAAGGCATTTTCATGGTTGGTTTTTGTAGCTGAAGTTCTTTATATCTTTGATTCAGTGAGGCTCGGTAACAATTTCATGATTTTATAAAATTTCAGCTGAGCTCTGTGAACTGAATAGGTGGGAATCTTCAAAGGTTCTTAATATAAGGGATAGATTTCAGCAGGTTTGTGAATTTAATATAAGCATAATATTTGTCATTGTATTTCAATACAACTGATTTCCTTTAAAATGCTATGTGTTATGCATTTAAAAACCTTATTCTGAAAAGGCATCCATAGGCTTTACCAGATTGCCTAAGAAGTCCATGATACAAAAAGAGCCCTAGATATAATTTACCTAGATTTTAGGAAAGGATTTGACAAAGTCTCTCATATTCTTGTGGAGAGAAGGAAAAAAACAATAGTATAATTAGATGGATATGTAATGTCTTGGATAGCCAGATCAAAAGTTTAGTCATTAATAAGTTGACATTAGGGGGTGGCTAGGTGGTGCAGTGAGTAGAGTCAGCCCTGGAGTCAGAAGGACCTGAGTTTGGATGCAGCCTCAGACACTTAACACACACACACACAAACAAAAACCTAGCCATGTGACCTTGGGCAAGTTATTTAACCCCAATTGCCCTCCAAAAAAAAAAGCAAGCATAAGTTGACATTAACTTAGAAAATGGACTTTAAGTTCCCTAAGGATATATGCTTGTCTGTAAACTGTTAAACATTTTATCAATGATCTGAATAATGATATGCTTATCAAATTTGTACATGACGAAGTTTAGAGGATGGGATTCTTTAAAAAGGTGAAGATGAGGGAGGTAGTGGTTATAAGTAAGTTAGATATATAAAGATGGATAGGGTAAAAAAAAAAGGCTGAGAAGGAAAACAGTGAGGAAAAATAGAATGGAGGAAAGTACATAAACAGTAATCATAACTTTGAATGTGACTGTGATAAATTCACCCATAAACCGGAAACAGGAAGAACAGATTAAAAATCAGAATCTAATATGTTGTTGTAATGGGAATGGGAATTTGAAGATCTTCCCTCTGCTTTGATAGGCTTAAGTGAATTTGAGAACCTTTCCTGATATGAAAATATACTCTGTCCTCTAGTAGGCTGACTGTGGTCACATGGAGCCTATGATGGGAGGCTTGTTTTTTAAGAACGCCCACACCTTGTTACTTTGTGATTGGACAGTGGATCACGCTGATTGTAACGTTCTCTGACCCCAGAGAAGGCTATATACACCCTGATTTGAAGTTTTGCTTTGAGGATTACTCATGGGAAGAGGTGTGTGATTAGGCCAAATGAGACTTTGGGCAACCATTGAGGCCCCCAGCTTTGAAAACCCAGATGTTGGTGCTTCTCTCTCTGGTAAATAACTAGGTATAAATGTAATGGTCAGACAGCTGGAAGTACTGTCTACTGGTCTGTTTCTCTGTCTGTGTTTTTTGTCTGCTTGTAACTTCTGTTTGTATTTTCTCTGAAGTTTAGGGTGCTCACTTTTCCCCCAAATTAGATAAATTACATATGCTTGATTAAAGTAGGATTGCTAAACCCTTTTTGAGTTGCTTTCCTTTAGAAAAGCAGATCAAAGAACCTAAGCTAGCAGCCATCCTGGGTATGCTAGGGTGCTTGCTGCTACAGTTGTTTACAAGAAACATTTAAAAATGAAAAATACACAAAGAGTTCAAATAAAGGGCTGGAGTAGAATTTACTATGCATCATCTGATGCAAACCACCCCCCCACAAAAAAAAGAAACCCAGGGGTAGCAATTATGATCTTAGACAAAGTTAAAACTAAAATAAATGTAATTAAAAGAGATAAACAGGGAGGTGGCTAGGTAGTACACCAGATAGAGCACTGGCCCTGAAATCAGGAAGAACTAGTTCAAATACAGCCTCAGACACTTAACACTTACTAGCCATGTGACCTTGGGCACTTAACCCCAATTTCCCTGCCTTCCCCCCTCCAAAAAGCAAAAAGAAAGAGAGAGAGAGAGATAAACAGGGAAACTACATTATGACAAAAAGTGCCATAGACAACGAAGCAATTTCAATACTAAACTCTATGCACCAAATACAAAAGCATTTAAATTTTTTGAGGTAAAGTTAAATGAACCACAGGTAGAAATAGATAGAAGCATGGAAACAGTAGGGGGCTTTAATCTTCCTCTCTCAGAGTTAGATAAATCCAACCAAAAAATAAATAACAAAGAATTCAAGGAGGTGGATAGAATTTTAGATAAGCTACATATGTTAGATATCTGGAGAGAAATAAATGGGAATAGAAAGGAATACACCTTTTTCTCAGTGGTACATGGTACCTTTACAAAGAAAGATCACATATTAAGATATAAAAATTTTGATTTCCAATGTGCTCTGCCCCACACAAATTTCGAATAATGTGAAAGGGGACTCCGAACAAGTTCTGGAGCCACAGCACCCACAGAACAGCACAGAGAAGCTAACCTCCTGCTGAGGACAGCCCAGCAGCCCTGGAGGGAGCAGCCAGCGCAGCGCTCTGAGAGCAGGCAGCACAGCGCACTGGGAACCAACAGCGCAGCACGCAGAGCAGAGCCCAGGTCCGCAGTTTTAGCCCCAGGGCGGCCGGGCTTTCAGCCGGCGGGAGGGACCCCAGAACACCAGCAATTGTGGCGATTCCAGAATTATCAGCACAGATATGCCTAGGACAAAGTGAGAGGTTAGTGCCCCATGGACTTTGGGACCAGTATTTGGGGAACGCATGCCTTCCTCCCCTGGGGGTGAAAAGCTGCTGAAGAAACAGCTGCACAGAAGCCATTTTGCAGCATCAGCAGTGGCTCTAGCTCCTGGTCTGCGAACTGTAGGGAGATCCAGCAATCAGTCTGGGGGTTAATCACTTTTGCTTTAAACTGCCTGGATCTGGATTGTGGTCTGTGGGGGAAGTTTGGGGTGGGTATCCAACTTGCCAGAGTGGGTGGAGGCTTTACAGAGGCCACCCAACTGGCGGAAGTTGTGAAGACCCCACGTTTGGGCGGAAGCTCCCCTGTTTGGTGGCAGAGTCCTACTGTGGCAACAAGCCCAAAAATCAAGTAATTAAGTGGCAACATGCCTAGGCAAATGAAACAAAATAAACAGAAAAGTTCAACATTGGACTCCTATTATAGGGGCAAAGAGGCTCAAAGCATGGAGGAGGACTGTGAGGTCAGAACTCCTGCACCAAAAGCCCCAAATGAAAATACAAGCTGGCTACAGGCCATAGAGGACCTTAAGAAGCAGATAAGAGAAGTGGGGGAAAATTTGGGAAGAGAAATGAAAAAGATGCAAGAAAGTATGAAATGACAGTCAACAGTCTGACTGAGGAAAATAACACCTTAAAAAATAGACTAACTCAAATGGCAAAAGAGGCTCAGAAAGGCAATGAGGAGAAGAATGCCTTAAAAAGTCAAATTTGCCAGATGGAAAAGAATCTCAAAAGCTCACTGAGGAGATTCATTCCTTCAGAGTTAGACTGGAGCAAATGGAAGCTGGTGACTTTATGAGAAATCAAGATGCTGTTAAGCAGATCCAAACAAATGAAAGAATAGAAGGCAATGTGAAATATCTCATGGGAAAAACCACTAAACTGGAAAATAGATCCAGGAGAGATAATTTAAAAATTATTGGACTACCTGAAAGCCATGATCAAAGAAAGAACCTAGAAATCACCCTTCAAGAAATTCTCAAGGAAAATTGCCCTGATGTTTTTAGATCCAGAGGGCAAAATAGAGGTTGAAAGAATCCACAGATCACCTCCTGAAAAAGATCCCAAAAAGAAAACTCCCAGGAATATTATAGCCAAGTTCCAGAATCCCCAGATCAAGGAGAAAATACTACAAGCAGCCAGGAAGAAACAATTTCAATATTGTGGAAACACAATCAGAATAGTACAGGACCTGGCAGCTTCTACACTGAGGGATAGAAGGGCAGGAATATGATATTCCAGAGGGCAAAAGAGCTGGGAATGAACCCAAGGGTCACCTACCCAGCAAAACTGAGTATCTTGTTTCAGGGGAAAATATGGTCATTCAGTAGAATAGAGGACTTTCAAGCATTCTTGATGAAAAAACCAGAGTTGAATAGAAAATTTGACATTCAGACACAAGAAGCAAGAGATGGTTGAGAAGGTAATCAAGGAAAAGAAATCAAAAGGAACTTATCAAAGTTGGACTATTTACAGTCCTACATGGAAAAACAATAACTGTGTTTGATGAAACCTTTCTCATTATGAAAAAAATTGAAGAAGGGTACATGGCATATGTTCACAGGTATACATGGATAGAGGGCACAGGTTGAATTTGATGGGAAGGGATGATTATTATTTTTTTTTGGGGGGGGGGGCAACTGGGGTTGGGTGACTTGCCCAGGTTCACGTGGCTGTGTTTTTGTTTGTGTGTTGGCTGTCTGGGGCCGGATCCAAGCTCGGGTGCTTCTGGCTCCGGGGCCGGCGCTCTGCTCGCTGTGCCACCTAGCCGCCCCAAGGAAGGGATCATTCTTAAGGGGTGAAGTCAAGAGGTGAGAGAGGAAAGTGGCAAGAGGAGATGGAGAGAGACAGGGTAGGGTAAACTATCTCATGTAGAAGAGGCAAGGGGAAGTAGTTGCAGGGGAGGGGAAGAACAGGAAGGCAAAAGTATATTCTCATTGAAGTTGGCTCAAGGAGAGAATCACATACATACTAAATGGAATATCTTACCCTCACTCACTCTCCTGAGTAGGGGAAAGGGGGGTGAGAAGGGCGATGATGGAGGGGAGGGCATTTTGGGGAGAGGGGAGGTTGGAAGTACCCACTGTCAAAGAGGGACAGGATCAAAGTAGGGAATGGACCAGGTGGGAGGTGAGACGGGTGGGAGGGAAATATAAGCAGTCTTTTACAATATATCTACTGTGGTAATGTTTTGCATAGCTATACATGTACAACACAGACTGAATTGCTTATCTTCTCAGAGGGAGTGGGTGACAAGGGAGAAAGGGAATAGATCTGAAAATCGAAGTTTTAAAATTAAATGCTTCATAAGATGTCCAGGCATTGGGGCTCAGAGATTTACCTTGCCCTAATGGCAAAGTTGAAGGGGGTATGGGAGAAGACATGGGAGAGAGCAGATTGGATGAGGGGATATCTAGTGGGACTGCTATTCTGGTGTGGAGGGTAGGGAAAAATGGGGGGAAAATGTAACTCATAATCTGGTGGAAATGAATGATGTAAACCAGAAGTTACTAAAGCATTTGTTTAATTAAAAAAAAAAGATACAAAAGTTTTATAGTTAAAAGCAGAGAAATTAAATTATATTTAAAAGGAAAAGCAAGTTTTATATAATATATGTGCAATCTTTTTTCTATTCTAACTTATTATAGAAATGCTCATTTTATTTCTTAAATTCAGAATAAAAAAAGATTGTGAGATAAAATTTTACATCTATTTGGATGGCAAAAATGATAGAAGGAAAAAATGACAAATGTTGAAGGGTATATGGAAAAACTGAGACACTAATTCACTGTTGGTGGAACTGTGAACTAATCCAATCCTTTTGGAGAGCAATCTGGAATTATGCCCAGAGTTTTCAAACTCACTATATACTTTGATACCATGAATAAATAGAAGTAAGTATAGTATGGCTTTACTTATACATATATACATACTTGTGTCTAATAGTAGCCATCTGTTTGGTGGGGGGAGGGGAAAATATAAAAACTGCACAGAAGAGAATAAAAGAAAATTTAGAAGGAAACATAGAAAGCAGAGTAACTTTGAAAATGACATGTAGTACTAATATTCATTCTCAAAAAAAAAGTAAACAGTGTGAAACGTAAATTCATGGCTTTATAGTGAATGCTTTTTGTATATTTCACTGCATACATGGAAGTGTTTGTTTTTGGCTTTACATATTTGACTTCAAAATGAATAACAAAAAAAAGAAAAAAAATTTTTAAATTAAAGAAAAGCCAGAGACTTATGAACAACTATAATACTTTGAAGACAATCACAAGTAAAGGTTCCAATGGCAATCCATGTGAATGCTAATAAAATATAATTTCTTTCTTATTTTCTTGTTAAAAAATACAAAATAGGAATTTTAATATTTTCTTCCTGCTTACTAATGAATGGTATTGTGTATTCCTTTGGATGCACACATACTCATTTGATGAATATTGGTCTACAGGAGTCATGTTCCTTTTTCTGGATTCAAGGTGAGCCATTCTCTATACCCGGCATTATCATTTTTATAGATTACTATATGGTTCAATTGAACAAATATTTACTAAATACTTACTGTGTGCAAGGTGCCAAAAATATATACAAGACATTATGCTTAGCACTGAGAATACAAAGACAACAATTAAAATCTCTGTCCTGAGGGGTTTACAATCTATTCCAGAAAACTTGGTTATTTCACTGTCCCTAGAAAACACTTTACACTTGCCCAATTCTGTTGCTTTTAGAAGAATATTTTTCAAGAACCAGATCAAATCATGGTATAGAAAACAGAGTAGTCTAATAAAGACTGGCAGGCTAAAATGATTTTAGTGTTTCTTAAGAGTCACATAGTTTCTCTGGATTTCCATTTCCATATCTTTAAAATGGGGCTAATGTTTGTTCCAGATACCTCACACATTTGTTTTGAAAAAGTACTTTATTAACCTCAAAGTGCTCTAGATATTCAGTTATTATTGTGTTTGTGTCTTTCCTTGTATCATTGTCAATATATTCAGTCTAATTTAACTCAATGTAGCAGCAAGCACCCCAGCATCCCTAGAGTGGCTGCCAACACAGGTTCTTAGATCTGCTTTTCCAAAGGAAAGCAACTCAAAATGGGTTAACAAGTTCACTTTGATCAAACAAACATATATCATTTACCTAGTTCAGGGGAAAAAGGTCAGCACCCCAAACTTCAGAGTATACAGACAGTAGTTTCAAAACAGAGAAACAAACAGATCAAGCAGATAGGCTTCCAAACTGTCCAACCATTACATCAATACCAAATCACAGTTACCAGAGAGGGAAGCATCAACATCTGGGTTTTCAAAGCCGGGGGGCTCTCAACAACGGCTTCCCAGAGTCTCATCTGGTCAAATCACACAACACTTCTCAAAGTGAGCCCCAAAGCAAAGCCTCCCATCAGGGATTATATAGCCTTCTCCTGGGTCAGAGAATGTAACCACCCTCTTGACCCACTGCCCAATCACAAAGCATCAAGGTGTGGTCATTCCTGAAAACCAAGCCTCCTGCCACAGGCTCCATGTGACCACATTCAGCCTATTAGGGGGCAGAGTATATTTTCAAATCAAGGAAGGTTCTCAGAGTCACTTAAGTCAATCAAAGTCTCTTAAGCCAATCAAAGGGCCTAGGGGCAGGGAAGATCTTCAAATCTGCATTTCCATTACACTCAACAAATACTTGCTAAGGTTATACTATATATTAGACACTGGAAATATAAAGAACAACAAAATATTTGCTCAAGAGTTTAGATTCTATAGGAATTATTTATCTGCTGGTCTAGATTGGGAATATTTGGGGGGAATGTATTTTACATGGCACCCAACCCAAAGGGTTGGTTGATGGGTTGAAGGTTGAGCAAAACCAAACCAACTTCTGACCTCTGTAGATTTATACATGAGCCTTTATTCCCTGTAAACATTTCTGGGGGTTGTAATTATTGGCAAAAAAAATAAATAAATGTTTGGATTATATATAAATTGTAATGATTCAAGTTCTCCTTAACTACCATAAATAAATAGAAAGTGTTATTTCTATGAAACCAAGAGATAAAACACCACAGTTTTTGAAGAATTGAGTAAACCTAACAGTCACATCTCTTTTAGAGCCCTAGACCTCTCTGTACATGCCAGCATTATACCAGACCTAGTAAAGTCATGTAGTTATAAGGTCCAAACTCTGTTCATCATTAAGAAAAGAACTGTCAGGAAAGCTTCTAGTCTAAAAATAATGAAAAAGGGGTGGCTAGGTGGCGCAGTGAATAGAGCGCCGGCCCTGGAATCAGAAGGACCTGAGTTGGGAGCCGGCCTCCGACACCTAATCCGCACAAACAAAAACCTAGCCGTGTAACCTTGGGCAAGTTACTTAACCCCAATTGCCCTAAAGGGGTGGCTAGGTGGCGCAGTGAGTAAGAGCACCGGCCTCGGAGTTGGGATGACCCGAGATCAGATCCGGCCTCAGAAAATGAGCACACACGCATAAATCAAATGACTAGCCCTGTAACCTTGAGCAAGTTACTTAACCCCAATTGCTTTAAAAAAAAAAATAATGAAAAAAAAAATTGAAGCCAAAGAGGAAGGCAGACTCCTGAGACTAAAGACAGGGGTCCAGAGGTCTAACAATTTACAGATATTTTTAAAAAGCACATAAGGAATTCAAATAAGTTTCATGAAATAAACATACAGCAATTCTTAATTTTAAAAACTCCCCAGTGACCCTATTGCCCTATCATTTTCTGTTGATTGATCATCATGGTAGAATTTAGGTTACCCTTCCCCCTTGCTCCTGTCTCGCTGCTCAGTCTGGCCCCTTAACCCCCCTGCCATGGCCACCTTCAGTGTCAGACCCGAAGCCCAAGCCAAGGTAGATTTGTTCAGAAAGGAGTTATGTACTCAGGCAGAGATCCTACTTGGAACTTATTTCCCTGCGAAGATTTCAGAGCTGGATGAGTTCTTGAAGGATCCATCTCTGAATGAGGCTGATTTGAGTCTCCTAAAGGCCCCCCTGGATATCCCAATCCCTGACCCAGCCAAAGAAAAAGAAAAGGAAGAGCATCAGAAACAACAAGAGAAGGATGATAAGAATGAAAAGAAAAAAGAGGAAGATGAAGATAAAGGTCCTCCTTGTGGGCCTGTAAGCTGCAATGAGAAAATTGTGACCCTTCTGGGGTGGTTGAAGCCTGAGATCAAAGACGTGAAAGAACAGCTAAATATGGTTTCCACGTGGCTACAGCTACAGGTACCCCGAATAGAGGATGGAAACAACTTTGGAGTAGCTGTCCAGGAGAAGGTATTTGAGCTGATGACTACACTCAGAACTAAGTTGGATGGCTTCCAAACCCAGATCTCAAAGTACTTCTCTGAAAGGGGTGATGCAGTGGCTAAAGCAGCAAAGCAGCCACATGTGGGTGACTACGGACAGCTGGTTCATGAATTGGATGAAGCACAGTATGGAGAGACAAAACTGATGGTCATGGAGATACGAAATACTTATGCTGTATTATATGATATCATCCTGAAGAACTTTGAGAAGATCAAGAAGCCCAGAGGAGACACAAAAGGAATGATCTACTGAAAAAATGGAGCCTGCCTCCTTTCTCCATCACTGCTTAACTAAGATTATCTGTCTTGCCACAGTCCAGCTTCCATTTAGAACTTCCCCTCTTATCCATACCTTGCCTTCTAGGCATCAATAAATTCTGTCACACCAAAAAAAAAAAAAGAATTTAGGTCAAAATCAACAACAGTTTTGACTAAAATTACTTATTTTACTAATTTTATCATTACCTGGAAAGTCTTTGCATATGATGAATGACTTCAGAAAATTGATACAGCTAATTCAAATCTTTTGTGCATAAAGTAATAAAAAGTTGGAGCTTCACATCATTTTCTAGAAGTAGATTACTTCTAGTAATTTAGAGTCCCTAGGCCAACACATGGATAGTACTGAAGCCACCAGGCCACTCAGATGTCAGAAGTTCAGGTTCTTTACAATCAGGTTTTTGGTAATGAGTTTGAAGCACTATCACTTACCTGAATTTCAAAACCTCAAGTTCCTATTAATAACAGAAAATTTTCAAGGGAGGTTCAGATGGAATGCAAGGAACAACAAGGTAGCCAGCCAGTTGTCAGTGGATTGCAGAGTATGTGGGGAAATATAAAAAGTAAGAGAACTGGAAAGATAGGAAGCAGTCAGAATATGAAAGTATTTAAAAGCCAAAAAGAAAATTTCCTACTTGATGCTTGAGGCAATAGAAAGCCACTGGAGTTGATTAAAGGGAGTAAAGGATGCTATGGTAAGAATTGAGATTTAGGATTTCAGACTGAGTCCCCCAACAATTTAATCACAAAAGGTGGGATGATTGGAAAGCCTTCAAAAAGTTGCTGAATTTCTCATTAAATTTAGAACAGCTAGAGTATGAATAAGGTAAGATTCTATCCAGCTAGTTTCCCGTGATAATTGGTTTTCTCCCCCACCCCAAAGGGTAGTCTGAGTCATTTTCCCTTTAAATTTGTCCTTGAGAAGTCAGACTAAAACTAACATAGACCCTTGAATATTTGAAAAGAAGAAACATTTCTCTGTGGTTATGGAACTTTTTCTGCATCGAGATACCTCTTAGATCAACAAACCATTGTCAAAAGACTGAGTCTCACAGAAGTCACCTGTATTTCCCAGACTTAATTAGGAATAGTAGAAAGCAAGAGTTTGGTGAATGATCATCCTGTCTTTATAGGAGGGCTTCCTCATTCTTCAACCAATACTTAGCCTGGGACTAAGGACTTTCTCTGAACTTCATGTCTCCTGGTTTCTTTTCACCTGACAATATAAGCAGTGATTCTCTGCCTTTAAGTAGGTTGTGGGCCTGGGGTGCATAGATTGTGTATGTGTTTGACCAGAGTCATACTTAAAGAAAAAAATAAATCTAGAATTAAAGAGAGGAGCCCAAGGATAACCTCTCCTTCACCTGTTCATATATAGTCAATTCTGCTATAAGGTGACATAGATATTAACCATGCTATGCAAAATTATGCAATAAAAAACACAGGATTTATGGGGTAAATGAGGTTATAACACTCAGAAACTTTGTCAATAACACATAAGTAGGAACCTAATAAAAACAGGGACACTGTAGTATACATGTTTAAAGGTTAAAAATTAAAAAAAAAAAAAGAAACCCACAATGATACAATGAATGTCCTGCTCAGGCCACATCTCATCTTGGACCCTGATTTCCATGGGTAATAATCTCACAAAGTCTAGGGGATGGACTAGTGACTATTGGTATGTAGAAAATTGAGGGACTATGGACCAACCCTCCTCTGCCCATAACTCCTATTAGATCGGATGATTCATAATAAATATGACACTTTACCTTGAAAAAAATCTGAGCTTTATTTATGGAAGGAATCATCTTTGAAAGAAATATAGGTTGAGAATTATTGTGAAGTGGTAGAAGGAAAGTTTTATCAAATCAGATATGAATGAGTGTGGCTTATTGCCCTCTTGTCTCTAGAGAACAAAACATAAGCAAATATAAAATTCACATGATGCTCAAATTGTTCCCTAATATATTAAACTTATTGAAACAAACTTTTATTTTCAAAAACTAATGTTATAGCAGACCTGAGTTTATTTCCAAGCATGAGAGGAAACCTATGGATAGCTTTCCTTGCAGCCTGGCAATTTCTTAAATGATCATTATAATACAGTCCCTGTAGATGACAGCTTTCTGATTCAGCCTAAAAGTTAACTTCAATCATAGAAAACCAGGTAAACTGGTTCAAATTATCTCCTAAACCCATTTTAAAGTAGTTAACAGTTCCCAACCTAATCTAAGTGGAAAAAAAGATCTGCTCTTAAAGACTTCAGAGAGGGAAATAATTAAAATTCCATTGATAAAAAACGATTTTTAAAAAATTTAACCTAACCAGAAAAACCTCCTACAAGGCTTCCCTTCAGAGTATTTGATTATTCTTTGTTCTGAGTGGAAGAAAATGTCACTTTGTTTACTTTTACCTCTTTGTTTTCTGTTGTTTAAATGGCAGTAGTTCCCCACTTCTAAAAAGGGAAGTTAGAACCATAGAAAAAGATTTTTTTCCCTGAGACTACTGAGAGAACAATGTTGTGTTTCCATTTGTTTTTATGAAGTACAGAGTGAGTTATCAGCAGTGCATGTTTTTATTCTGTATTCTGGTAAATCCAGCTGTCTTTTTTCTACTGGTCTGACTAGCCAAAGGAGTGTGCACTTTTCAGCTAAAAGTACCACAGCTTTCAAAGGATGTAGTCTTATTATCTCTATGTTCCTAATTCTAGCTAAATTGGGAATGCAGAGAGATAGATAAGATTGCCCAAACATTTTTTAAAACTCTAATAAAAACTAAAAATTTTTTCTAGTCTAAAACCTTTCCCAGACTTTTTCCTTTAGGAAAAGTGGTAAAACAAAAGTCTTTCTTAAAGAAAATGAATTAGGTCTAGATAAGATAATTTAATTCCAGCAGTACAGGAAGGACAGTACTGATTTGGCCATTCACCTATCTAAGAGCAGTTTTCTCTTCTTTATCTCTGAAAAGTGTTAACCTAGAGATTCAGCCAAGAAAAGTGCCCTTTCCTTCTTTCAGTGGGAGGCACCCTCACTATCTACTATTTCAAAAAGGCTCTCAAAGAGGAATCCCATTGAATCTCTGAGAGGAGTGGTACAGGAAGAAATGAACTAGACTTATGTAGGAATATATACTAGTAACAGATGTCAAGGCTTTGTAACTCAGCTATTAAAATAATAGCAAATTAAATAGGGTTGTTTATTATTATTATTTTATTTGATAAGAAAGAACATCCCTTCCTCATTTGCAGAAATGTATGGCATTGGAAACTAAAAAGAGACTAAAACATGTTTGCTGTGTATTTCCAAATTATAATAGTATCAATCAATTTCCTATTGGGTTTGGAGTAGGAGGAGGGACAGCTCCTTAAGGTGGGTAAATGCTGAGGCTGTGGAATTTGCATATAAATGTATCCGGACTCCTCACTCACTCTTCCATTTCTGAAGATTGTGATTTCACCCACTAGAGACTCCTTATACAGAACAGGAGTCTTTTTAAAGTTTTGTCTCTAGTTGTAGGGGTGGAGAATCTGAGGCCTTGAGGCTACATGTGGCCTTCTAGGTTCTTGGATGCAGCCTTTTGACTAAATCCAAATTTTATACAACAAATCCTTTTATTAAGGGGATTTTTTTTGGTGAAGTTTGGATTCAAAGGGCTGCATTTGAGAACCTAGAGGGCTACACATGGCCTTGAGGCAACAGGTTTCTCTCCCCATCCCCCAACATCTAGTGACTCTAAAAGCAGGGGGGCCGGGGTAGTGGTTTGGCACCTTGAAGTTTCAATGCCTTACCGAGTCACCCAAAAAAGAATTCTAATATACCATAGATTCACGAATTCTTAAGTATGAAAACAATGTTTAAATATTTTATTTGGCAAAATGAGGAACATTCTGTAAACACTGAAGTTTCAACTCTGATCATAAAAAGCAAAATTTTCCAATGAATTTGAGACGCTTAAGTAAAGCATGTTCATTTGCAAAAAGTCAGATTCAGTAAAAAAAAAAAATAAGGAAACTGGTTCTGAAAATAATTTGAAACATGATTTGTGTTGGTTTAGGGGTGCTTGGGACACACCAGATACTGCCAAATGAATTCAACTCAAGTTTTCTCTCAGCCAAAATAAAACAAATTTTATTAAAAATTCGGCATATTGGGTAGACTCATAAGGAACCTGAGTATTTGTGACATTTGTATTGACAAGCAGAACAGATTGAATCTCAGCTAAATAAAATCTGAGTCATTTCAAGGAGGCAAGATGAATCTCATATACAGAAAGATTGTGGGAGGGATCTAGGGTGGCCTAGAGGAAGGTCTTGGGGAGGGTCTTGAGGGGGAGTCTAAGGAGGATCTTGATGGGACTGAGGTCAAACTCCAGGAACTAAGAGAATGGGATTAAAGGTGGGAAGTACCTGAAGGTTACCTACAGACAACAGATAATGGGAGGGCTAAGCTAGTTTAAGGGTAACAGATTTGATCATAGATAGTTTGATAGGATCTAGGATGGGAGGTAGCTGAAGGCTACTTGGAGATAATGGACAATGGAGGGCTAAGTTAGATAAATGGTTACAGAGATTCAGTCCTGGTGATAATGGAAGGTTTTTGGCCTCAGGCAGATGCTAGATCCCATGGGAAGATTCTAGGAGTTCAAAGTGTTGGGCCAGAATGAAGTGAGACTGAAGATCCCTGAGATTAAAATTAGAAGTGGGTTTAATTACTGCAGGACTGCCAGGGTCACACACCCAGATCAGACAGAAGAGATTCAATAGCCAGGTTATGTAAGCCGAAACTACAATCAGTGATTGGTCAGTGTATATTTAAATTTCCCGCTGGCCTGAAGTTTACCTTACACTGAGGGAGAGGAAGCCTAGGATGGGATGATTAGGAGGGGGCAGGGGATGAGAGACGGAGACACATCCATATCAGGTGAGGGATGGAGACATATCCTGATCAGGTGATCAGGAGGGGGCAGGGGACAAAGGATGATGGAGAAATCTCTGGCCAGGTTTTTACCCTAGCCTGAAATTCCTGCTCACTGATCAGTTGGGGGAGGGATGGGTGGAGTTGTGCTCAACAAAGGGGGTCACAAAGCCTAAACCCCATCAATTTGTAAAGAGAGAGGTGAAAAGGTGAGTGGGGGATGTGAAAAACTTCTCAGACTATGTCCTGGAATCTAGTGGCAGCCTTGAGTTTCAGTTTCACCCATCCCCCTTCTTTGCTACTGCCACATCAGCATTAAACCCCCTATCAGGAATCTTTTGACCTCCAGCCTTGTTTGCCACACCGCATTAGGCCCTTTAGGGGTTTTCAAACCTCCACCCTTACTTTTGACCTTTTCCCCTTGCCAATGGGCATAAATACCCTGTTTCCCTACCCACCTCCCAGCCAATAGGGGATAGTGGTGGGCTTCTTTGTTATTTGCCATTGAGGAAGATTTTGCTTGGAGACTATAAGCAGGGGGTGGGGGGGGTTTGACTGTGATAAAATTCAGTTAAATTCCTGTTCTGTCTTCTGTAACACACCTCCTTTCACTGATCCCTCTTGGAGAGGACCACCCTCTTCCTGGTAGGGGAAGAGAATAAAAATTTCTTGTTTTTATCCTGAGAAACCTCTGAGTTTTTTATTACATTTTGAATGTTTTTTTTTTTATCTCACACAATGGTATTAGAATGTGAAATATTGAACTAATAGCTAAAAAGAAATGCAATTTTGTGATTTGCAAACCTCAGTCTGGGTTAATCAGTCAAAAAATAAATACAAATTTAAAACTCAATTAAAATACAATTTGAAATATATGAAGCTGCTCTTAAAAGTAAAATTTTTAAAAATATAACTCAATTTTAATTTACCAACAGCAGGGAAAGGGAATTAGTGATTTTTTAGTTCAACAGGCACAAGACAAGGTCCTCATCTTATTATATTGAAGAAAGTTTTAGTAAATTTTAGACTTCAATGAGATCAGAGAAGAATAAAACAATTGCCTTGACTACAAAGTGGTCAATTTCACTTGGAAAATTACTTTTTTTATTCTTCAGGAAGAATGTTAGTTTTAAAATTCTTGAGGTGTTATACCCCAATAAAGTGAGACAGAAGATCCCCGAGATTAAATTTAAAAAGTGGATTTTATTACTTGTGGGACTGTCAGGGTGCATGGTCACCCAAATCAGACAGTGCTTTGGCACAGACATTGTGCCGGTTTTATAGAGGTTCCATAGCCAGGTTACCTAAACTGAAATTTCAGTGATGTAAGCTGAAACTACAGTGATTGGTCAGTGTACATTTGAAACTACAGTCAGTGATTGGTCAGTATACATTTGAATTTCCCGGCCAGCGGGAGAAACCCTAGGCTGGGACTCCCACCCACAGATCAATCAGGGGAAAGCCAGGGGTGGGTGTCCTGCCTGTTTACAGATCAATTAAGGGAGAGGAAGGAGGAGTTCTCTGCTTTACAAATCAATGAAGGGAAGGGAAGGTTGAGTTGTCTGCTTTACAAATCAATGAAGGGAAGGGCAAAGTGGAGTAATGTCCAAAAGATGACTATCAGGTTTGGTCCCATAGATTTTGGTGTTACTGTGATTTGGAAAAGTAGCTGGGATCTTATAGCAAGCTTTGAAGTTGAGTGATTTAAAATTTGAATTTATCTTGAATCTGATGAAGTAATTAGGGAAAATTCACTGCAGAGTTGAACTGTGTTCTGAATGTTAATTACTGAAGCCACACCTTTGAATCTCAAAGAACAAAAATGAAAGTTCCCTACAGATTTCTGAATGCAAATAGTATGGAATGTCAAACTGATAGATGAACTGAATATTTTGGGGTTTTTTCCCATGTGAAGTGATTTGAAGATGTATTCAACTGGATTAATGTCATTTGACTAGAAACAAATTGTGTTTTTTCTCTTTTGTTTTACGTTTCATGTTTTATGTCCATAATACTATTTTATGTTAGTGTTATATTTGTAGTATCTAACATTGTGATTTTAGAATTCATTATAGAAAAAATGCTGCTGAACTGGGAGAATGATACTTATTTTTTATCATTAAAAGGTTAATTCTTATTATCTGAACGCTGATTTTATAAATTTGAGTTATTATTTATTAGAGACTTTTGCAAGAAAGACAGTGCTCTTCTCATTTAAGTGCTCTTAGGTATTCAAATGTATATTTGGAAAATAATGGGAGGAATTTTGTTCCCAGTAACTAAAAGTATTCTATCTTTGATAGCAGGATGTGGATCAGAGGAGACTGGTTCTAATCAGAGTTGTGATCTAGCAGGGCAAAGCTTCTGATCAGGTAGGGGGTTAGAGGCTTGTACTCATGCTTCCCAAGCTATGTGAGGGGAGCATGACATGGGCAGTTCAGGAGGTTGCACCTAGCCAATGGAAAACAAGGTGGGAAGTTCTAATGGAAGCAGTATAAAAGGGCTCATATTTGTCTGAGTCCCTGTATTCCATTAAGGGAGCTACGCATTTATTCAGAAAGAATGAATGTAAAATAAATGTAATGAGTAGCTTCCTGGCTTTCCAACTAGTATTATTTATTCCTAGACTGAGCATGTGTATAACATACACACACACACACACACACACACACACACACACACACACACACACACACACCACATATGTAAATAGAGAAAAATAGAGATACAGACATATACTCTGGTTTGTCAAAAAGCTCATTTGAATTTGATCACATTACAGCAGACTTTGGAAATGGAAAACAGGAAAGTTAAAAAAGGAATGAATATTGGAAATAATTTTATCATTTATTTAGTAAATTATCTGATTGTTATGAAATCCATGGAAATTTGCTTAATTGTAACTGTTAAACCCCAATTTTGCTAAGAAAGAGACAAATGAAATTAGGGGGGGTGTGTGTGTGTGTGTGTGTGCACATTTTAATTTCTCTCAAACTGACTTGACATAAATTGCATGGGAGTTACAGTTCAAAACTAGACACCCCCCCTAAGGGGCTGACATAGCCTAGAGGAAATACCTGTTCTATCAGACATTCCACCATACCAGACCACTCCTAGTCTTAGGCTATCTAGGCAGAAAGCTCTCATTCCATGCTGAGCACATTAAATCAATTTGGGATGGTCTGGAGTTTGAACAGGATTAAGACTCAATGCAATCTTATTATCAGTAATGTTCTTGTAAAGGACTTTAGAGCATAAGGGGACTGGAGTGGGGTGAAGCTCTGAGTCTAGAAATCATTTTTCACATTTCCCCCATCTGATTCTAATGAGAAACATAGCCTTTTTAATGAATCACTAACTGATATAATCAACACTTCATCGAGGAGTTTTGGGGACTTATAATGGGTAACAATATGGGAAAGAGGAGGGAAAAATCAATTGACACATTAACAAATAGAAGGGGGGCAATCTCCTAAGAAAATAATAAACAAATTGTCCATTAAGACTCAGAAGTCTTATCCCACACAGATGTCCAGTGCTCAAGACATTAACCAATGTAGTCCTCACATTGGAGCACAGTTAAAGTAGACTCCAACAGACTGTAAGACTCTTTATAAAGATCTTCTTTCTTGTGTCCACTCTCCTACAAAATTGATCTTAACACAATTTTAAATTACCTTGCCAATAACCAGGTCAAATAATGAAAGTTAACCCTTATGTCTCTATTATTATAAAACTGAAATTGGAACTTTGGCCAATTGTCATGTTTAAAAAATTCAAATTAGAAAAAAAGAAACAGGAAAATTGGAATCTAGTTTTCTTTATACTCATTTTTTATACTTCACATTATTCATTCCCCCATCAGGATGAAATTCCATTAAGGAGTTAATAACAGACTCCAGTACATACATAAATACATCAAGTGATTACTTTCAAAACAGCAAGTAATAAAAATAATTCCAACTTCTGGTCATGTTCAAGTAAATGAACATTAATTAAAGTGGATGCTTCTTTTTTTTTTTTTTTAAAGCAATTGGGGTTAAGTAACTTGCTCAAGGTTACACAGCTAGGTATTGTTGATGCTTCCCTCTCTGGTAACTGTGATTTGGTATTGATAATGGTTGGACAGTTTGGAAGCCTGTCTGTTTGATCTGTCTGTATACTCTGAAGTTCGGGGTGCTGACCTTTTCCCCCTGAACTAGTTAAATGATATATGTTTGTTTGATTAAAGTAAGCTTGTTAACTGATTTTTGAGTTTCTTTCCTTTACAAAAGCAGATCTAAGAACCTGTGTTGACAGCCACTCTGCGGATGCTGGGGTGCTTGCTGCTACAGGTATTTATGTGTGGGTGCTAAGTACTGAGGCCGGAACCCATACCGGGTCCTCCCAACTCCAGGGCCTGCGCTCTTACACACTGAGCCACCTAACCACCCTGTGGATGCTTCTTTTAAGACATTGACCATAAGCCATTCTTCTTTAAATATTAACTAATTGTAACAAAACTGAGACAGTTATGATATTAACTAATTAACAGAATAATATCCTTTCACAGATCTTTGACCTAATTATCCCCATACCATTATGAAGAATTAAAGGATCCTAACTTATGTAGGAATATATACTAGTAACAGATGTCAAGGCTAAATACTTAATTAGTTTTGTGGGCTAAAATTTTAGGCCAAATAGCTCAGTCTAATTCTTGTATCTTACTATAATAACTCAGATGTTCCAATCTATTATTTAATACAGTTAATGTTGTCTTTTTGATTATAGAAAATTGCCATAAAAGAATAGGTACATAACTATACTAAGGGAACAATGTTTCCATACCTTCATGTTAATTCCAGGCAAAAGTGATGCATATGCGCAACTGCATTGAGCCAGGTTTAAAGTTTGCCAGGTGGAATATTCATATTGGGTAAATTGAGTCAGGAGAATCCTACCTCAGCTCATGTAGAATAGTCAGTCTCCTAACCTTTCGAATGAGAACACCTTCTGAAGTTCATTGGACCCCCACAGAGTTCCTGGCAACATGGATCAGTATCCCAATAGATAACTATACATGGAGTCAGACTCAGAACAAGTCAATTAATAGCCCCATAAGGTCTTAAATAATAAGTTCCAATAATCAGAGTTTCAGATATGTAACTATAATCTCCAATCCTTTTGGAACATCATTAAAGTAAGCCATAAGTTGTTTGTATACATTCTTACACATGTACTAGTTCCTGATTAAATAACAAAAATGAATAAAATCAAATTTCCCATTAAGATCATAATTTACTACTCTGAAGGGAGCCAAAACACCTGATCCAAGAATCGGGCTGGTCCTAGATAAGTTGGCTCTGGGTTTTCCAGTGATGCAACCAGTCCAAACTCTCTAGTCCTGGTTTTCCCATGAGAAGGAGCTGTAAATCAGAGCCTGCCTGATATCTGAGATTCAGGACTCTGCCCTGTTCTAGGATTCCAGGCAGAAGATGTTAGCTGCCTTTCATGATTTACATTTTTAGATACTATTCTTTGGGTATGGAAACAGCAAGGATATTGATAACTGTCAAGTCCTATTTGACATCACTGTCTGGTATCTTGAAACTGAATAAAGCAGTATTAGAAAACTTAGTAACCTATAATTACCTTCTTTGTTTCATTAACTCTATAAAAACCTTACTCATGGTATCAATAAACAGATTCCATTAATGATCTCACCTGGACCACTATTACAACTTGCACGTTCACGGTTGTGAGCATCAATTTAGAGCTGGTACAAGAAACCATTCAGTATTGACCCTACACCACTCTAATAGATTTGCATCTCTGTTTCTCAAACTTATTTATTCTTCTCTAACCATACTCAATATGAAAGAACAAGATACTTCAGGAATTAAGTCTTATATTGTTAGTCAAATACTAATTTTAACTCTTGTTTAAGCCATGGAATGAATTCAGATTGAAACAGCAAGATTATTTCCACTAACATTTTATTAACCCCCATTGAGCTGCTGACTCCGACTCTTGTTTTTCTGAAAGCACCAAAGGTCAGACACAACAATCTAGGAACGAAAGTAGAAATCCACACTAGGTTTGGAAGTAATTGTCATCAATACCAATTATTGCTACAAGAAATGAGTTTACAAATAGAAATTTAGTTTAGGTCTTCTAAAAATCATGCAAAAGATGTTGCAAAAAATTTCTTTGTGGGGCAGAGCCAAGATGGCAGAGTAGAAACAGAACTTTCTTGGGGTTCCCACTTCCACCTCCTCCAATACATGTGAAAAATGACTCTAAACAAACTTTAGAGCTAAAAAACCCACAAAGTGACAGAAAGAAACTAACCTTCCACTGAATACAGCTCAGCAGAGGAGCAGGAAGGGTCCAGTGCAGCACACTGGGAGCCAAGCCCAGCCCCCCATGAGTTAGAGGTATTAGTCTCATGGTGGCCCAACTAGCCATGGCTAGAAGGACATCAGGAGAATGTACACCAGCAGCTGTGGTGGTTTCCAAAGTTATCAACCCATAAATGCCAAAGAAAAAGTGAGAGGTCAGTGGACTTTGGGAACAGGGAGTCCAAGAGTGTGATCCAGCCTCTGCCCCCAGGGAAAGAAGCAGCTGACACGTGGCAGCAGCAGCTGTGAGGCTGCTTCAGAGCTCCTGGCCTACAGATTGTAGGGAGACTAAGCGACCAGTCTGAGGGGTAATCCCTCTTGCTTTAACCTGCTTGGATCTGGATCCCTGTCCTGGGTGGAGGTCCTGGGGTGCATGACCAGTGAGCCAGAGCCAATGAAGGCTTTTGAGAGGGCACTCAACTAATAGCTATGGCAGCTGAGAAAACCCCAGCAATTTGGGACAAAGCTCTCCTCTCTGAAAGCAGAGTTATACTGTGGCAAAAAGCTCAAGAGCCAAGTAGTTGAGTGGCAACATGAGCAAGCAGGGAAGCAGGGCAAGCAAAGTGGTACAGCTTTTGATTCCTTTTTGGGGGACAACAGGGATTAAGGCATAGAGCAGGAGGAAGACAATGAAGTCAGAAATCCTGCATCAAAAGCTAAGAAGAAAAATATGAATTGGTTACAGGCCATAGAGGAGCTTAAGAAGGATTTTTGTTAATTTTCTTTGTCTTTATTAATTTGTTCATTTAGTTTACAAGATTCAATACCCCATTTCTTTGAATTTCAAATTTTATTCCCCTTCCTCCCCTTTCCCCGCCTGCCCCCCCATGGCAGCATATTCAGGTATAGGATCTACAGATACTTTCACATTAGCCATTGGTCAGATTATAAAGAAGGATTGTATCAGATGGAATGAACAATGGGAAAAAGGAAATAAAACCAAACAAGAAAAAGAAAGAGAGCAGGTAATTTGCTTCAATCTGCATTCAAACTCTGCTCTTTCTAGTTCTTTCTCTGAATGTAGACATCTCTCTCCATCATGAGTCTTTTGGAGTTTACTTATACCCTACATTTCTGAGAAGAGTTCAGTCTATCAAAGTTGGTTGTCACACATACATTGTATCTGTAATTGTGTACAGATTTCTCCTGGTTCTGCTCTTCTCACTCAGCATCAGTTTGTATAAGCCTCTCCAGGTAAATATGAAGTCCATCTACTCTTCATTTCTAATGGCACAATAGTATTCCATTACATTCATATACCATAACTTGTCTAGCCCTTCCGCAATTGATGAGCATCCCCTTAATTTCCAATTCTTTGCCACCTCAGAAAGAGCTGCTATAAATATTTTTGTACATATGGGTCTTCCTCCCACTTCTATGATCTCTTTGGATTACAACCCTAGAAGTGGTATTGCTGGGTCAAAGGATATGAAGTTACTTATAGCCCTTTGGGCATAGTTCCAGATTGCTCTCTAAAATGGTTGGATGAGTTCACAACTCCACCAGCAATGTATTAGTGTTCCAATTTTTCCACATCCTCTCCAGCATTTATCATTTTCTTGTTTTGTCATCTTAGCAAAGCTGACCAGTGAAATGTGGTACCTCAGAGTTGTTTTGATTTTCACTTCTCTAATCAATAGTAATTTAGAGCATTTTTTCATATGCTTATAGATATCTTTAATTTCTTTCTCTGAGAACTGCCTATTCATATCCTTTGACCATTTATCAATTGGGGAATGACTTGTATTCTTATAGATTTGATTCGATTTTCTGTATATTTTAGAAATGAGGCCTTTATCAGAGACATTGGTTGTAAAAGTTCTTTCTCAATTTCCCACTTCCCTCTTAATTTTGGTTACATTGGCTTTGTTTGTACAGAAGCTTTTCAATTTCATGTAATCAAAGTTATCCATTTTGCATTTTATAATGCTCTCTAATTCATTTGGTCATGAAGTCTTCCCCTGTCCATAAATCTGACTGGAAAACTATTCTTTGCTTTCCCAGATTACTTACAGTATCATCCTTTATATCTAGATTATGCATACATTTAGACTTAACTTTGGTATACAGTGTTAGATAATTGTCTATGCCCAGTTTCTGCCATACTATGTTCTAGTTTTCCCAGCAGTTTTTGTCAAATAATGAGTTCTTATCCCAAAAACTGGGGTCTTTGGGTTTATCTAAGAGTAGATTATTATAGTCATTGACTGCTGAGTCTTGTGTACCCAATCTATTCCATTGATCCACTGCTCTGTTCCTCAGCCAGTACCAATTAGTTTTGATGACTGCAACTTGGCCAAATTTATTTATTGTCTCAAGTAGTTTTTTACTTGTTTTTTTAGGATTCTCTAAGTACATCATCACATCATCTTCAAAGAGTAATAGCTTGGTCTCTTCTTTGCCTAATTTGATTCCTTTGGTTTCTTTTTCTTCTTTAATTGCTACTGCTAACATTTCTAGTACCAGATTGCATAAGAGGGGTGATACCACTATCACCCTTGTTTCACCACTGATCTTATTGGAAATGCTTCTAGTTTATCCCCATTACATATAATACTTGCTGATGACTTTAAGTAGATGCTACTTATTATTTTAAAGAAGGCTCCATTTATTCCTATACTTTCTAATATTTTTAATAAGAATGAATGTTGTCCTTTGTCAAAAGCCGTTTCTGAATGTATTGAGATAATCATGTGATTTCTGCTAGTTTTATTGTTGACATGATCAATTACACTAATGGTTTTCCTCATAGTAAACCATCCTTCTATTCCTGGAATAAATCCTACCTGATAAAATAGTATTATTCTTGTGATAAGTTGCTGTAGTCTTTTTGCTAATATTTTATTTAAAATTTTTGCATCTATATTCATGAGGGAAATTGGTCTATAATTTTCCTTCTCTGTTTTATCTCTTCCTGATTTAGGTATCAGTATGATATTTGTGTCATAAAAAGAATTTGGTAGGACTCCTTCTTCACCAATTTTCCCAAATAGTTTGTAGAATTTTAGAATCAATTGTTCTTTAAATGTTTGATAGAATTCACTAGTAAATCCATCTGGCCTTGGAGATTTTTTGCTAGGGAGTTCACTGCTGGCTTGTTCAATTTCTTTTTCTGAGATGCGGTTATTTAAGTAATATACTTCCTCTACAGTTAATCTGGGCAACTTACATTTTTTTAAATATTCATTCATTTCACTAAGATTGTGAAATTTATGTGCATATAATTTGGCAAAATAATTCCTAATTATTGTTTTAATTTCCTCTTCATTGGAGGTAGATTCACTCTTTTCATTTTTGATACTCATAATTTGGTTTTCTTCCTTCTTTTTTTATCATATTGGCTAAGGGTCTATCAATTTTAATGGTTTTTTTTTCATAAAACCAGCTCTTAGTTATATTTATTAATCCAAATTTTTTCTTAATTTCAATTTTATTAATATCTCCTTTGGTTTTCATTATTTCTAATTTAGTATTTAATTGCAGATTTTCAATTTATTCTTTTTCTGCTTTTTCAAGTGCATGCCCAATTCATTGATCTCCCTTTTCTCTAATTTATTCATGTATGCACTCAGGGATATAAAACCTCCCCTAAGAACTGCCTTTGCTGCATCCCACAAATTTTGGTATGTTGTCTCATTATTGTCATTCTCTTGAATGAAGTTACTGATTGTTTCTATGATTTCTTGTTTGACCCACTAATTCTTTAGGATTAAATTGTTTACTTTCCAATTAGTTTTTAGTCTATCTTTCCATGGCCCTTTATTGCATATTATTTTTATTGCATCATATCTGAGAATGATGCATTTAATATTTCTGCCTTTTTGTACTGAATTGTGAGGTTTTTATATCCTAGTATATGGTTAATTTTTGTGTATGTGCCATGTACTGCTGAGAAGAAGGTTTATTCCTTTTTATCCCCATTCAGTTTTCTCCAGAGAGCTATCATACCTACCCTCTCTAAAATTCTATTCACCTTCTTAACTTCTTTCTTGTTTATTTTGAGGTTGGATTTATCAAGTTCAGAGAGAGGGAGATTAAGGTCCCCCACTAGTATAGTTTTGCCATCTATTTCTTCCTCTAATTCCCTTATCTTCTCCTCTAGGAATTTGGATGCTATACCACTTGGTGCATATATGTTAAGTAATGATATTGCTTCATTCTCGATGGTGCCTTTTAGCAGGATATAATTTCCTTCCTTATCTCTTTTATTTAGATCAATTTTTGCTTTTCCTTTATCTAAGATAAGGATTGCTACCCCTGCTTTTTTTTCTTTAGCTGAGGCATGATATATTTTACTCCAGACTTTTACCTTTATATTGTAGGATTATGGTTTTTAATCCATTCTGCTATCCACCTCCATTTTATGGGAGAGTTCATCCTATTCACATTCACAGTTATGATTACTATCTGTCTCGTTCCCTCCATCCTATTCCCTCCCCTGTTTATGCTTTTATTTTTCTTCCCTTCTCCCTTCCCTTCCTTAAGAGTTTTCCTTTTGACCACTGCCTCCCTCATTATTCCCTTCTTATCAGGCCCCCTCCCTTTTCCTCCCCTTCCCCCTTACTTCTTCCCTCCATTCTAACCACCCCCTCTTTCTTAGCCCTTCCCCCCTCCTACTACCTATAGGATATGATAGATTTTTATACTTAATGTAGTATGTTATTTCTTCTTCAAACCAAGATTGACAAGAACAGATCTCATGTAAAGCTCCCCTCCCTCCCCTCTTTCCCTATATTATGATACATTTTGTGTCTTTTCTCAATAGAGTCCTATGCTTAACTGGTTGTGTTATTCCCTCTTTGCACCAGAACCTGAGGGAAAAGGTCATATAGCTCATATCCCTCCCTTCTTTCCCTTTGTTATATTGTTTTTATGCCTCTTTTTGTGGCATAATTTACCCTTTTCCACTTCATTCTTTCCTCTTCTTCCATTGCAGTCCCTTTGTAGTCCTTAATAAGGATTTTTTAACCGTCATTTTGTGTAATTTATGCCCATAGCCTCTACTTGTCTATAAACAATTTGCTCTTATTAAATAACAGGGTGTGTGTGTGTGTGTGTGTGTGTGTGTGTGTGTGTGTGTGTTCCTTGTTTACCTTTCTATGTATCTCTTACATCTCATAATTGGAGGTTGAATTTTCCATTGAGCTCTGGCTTTTTCGTCAGGAGGGTCTGGAAGTCCATTATATCATTGAATGATGATCTCCTTGCCTGAAAGATTATGCTCAGTTTCACTGGGTAGGTGATCCTTGGTCGAGCTCTTTTGCCTTGTGGAAAATTGTATTGCACTTCCTCTAATCTTTCAGCATAGAGGCTGCCAGATCCTGTAGGATCCTCACTGTGGTTCCTCGATATTTGAATTATTTCCTTCTGGCCGCTTGTAGTATTTTCTCCTTTACCTGGTAGTTCTGGAGTTTGGCCACAACATTTTAAAGGTTCATCTCATCACTATTTACCAATAGTGATGATCACATCTAAGAGAACCCATATGAAGTTACCAAGTATGAAGCAGTTACATTTAATATAAACAGTTAAAATTCAGATAGCTATTGCCCTATGCCAAGCAGTGTGCTAAGCACTTTACAATCATGTGATCCTTACAACATCCTTGGGAAGTGGATTCTGCTATTATCCCCATATAGAACAGTAAACTGAGACAAATAGAACTTTCTTAGGACTATACAGTTAATAAATTTCTTGATGCCAAATAACAATATCTTTTTGTGCTTAATCTTGATACAAAGGGCAGATGCTGTTTTTATCCCTTCAGGTCAGATTATGAATTAAACCAAATCAAATCTGGATTTATAATCTCTAATGATAAACATTAAAATTTTTTAAAATCCAATACTGGCCCTTTGAAAGGAAATATTAACCTCAAATTCATATATTTCCTTAAAAAGACACAAGGCTGTGTATACTAGAAAATGCATATAAAGTTTTACAAACAGTTTGAAATCACACCTGCCACCACCAGGCCAGATCAAACCCTGCTAGGCCAATACTAAGAACAGGCTGCACTGCAGCTCTTAGCTGTGGGGAAAAAAGGGAAGGAATTCTGTTTCCACAGGATTAAAGCTCCGCCTCCCCACCCCACCCCGCCAACTTTGAATGATAGCAAAATGTAAGTCAGAGGTGACTGGTTCTTATCAGAGCAGAACCAGGCTTCTGATCAGGTCAGAAGCTTGTATGGATGTTTAATGAGTTGTTTGAGGGGAACATGAAGTGGGAGGCTCAGGAGGTTGCATCTAGTCAATGGAGAGCAAGGGAGGGAAATTCAAATTGGAAACAGTGCAAAAGGCTGGCCTTTGTCTGAGCAAGAATGCTCTCCATTCAGGAAGTACGCATTCACTAGGAATGTAGAATTGGCTGAAATAAAATGAGAATTTTCCTGGCTTCAAAATGAGTATTGTTCTTTGTTTAGAGTAATCATGTTTCTAACAATTTGGGGGCTCATCAGGGGAAAGCCCACTTCAGAAAATGGGATGTGCCCCAGTGGTTTCCAAAAGCCCAAATATCCCCAGGTGAGAGTTTCCCCTCTTCAGACTTCTAACTTCCTAGAACTATTTTTGGCATTGTTGTGGACCTAAGAAGGTGGGTAAAATAATAAGAGAAATATCTGAGGCAACCGGAGACCCTGTCAGAGTGAGAAAATTGATTGTTTAAGTATCACTTTGATGGATGGAGTATCCTACAGGTCTGAGAAGGTTTTTGCTCAAACCAAAGGAGGATGGTTCATCCAGGGCCTGTCAGAACAGAAGAGAGAAGCCACAGTGAGATTATAAAATAAAAAGTTCTCAGTCCAGGATGATAGGATGGGAACAAAGAGTGAAAGGCACCCTTCAAAAAATAGTCCCTCAGTGGGAGGCTGAGACCATGGTGCTAGAGGAGACAGAGATCTCTCATGAAGGATATCCTTTTGAAATTGGCTAGAAATCAGTCAGAGTAAATTACAACTCAGTTTTTTACTGGTCTGAATTCAAATTCTAAATTGGTTTCTAAATTGGAGTGGGCTCTCTAATGTCTGTGTGTTTGTGAAATGTTTCATGTTTTGTGGTGAGAGATTTTTAAAAAGTAGCTAGAAATATCTTTAAGGAATTTTTTTTAAAGGCTCAGAGAGGGACTCTCAAGAAGCTGGAAAGTCGAGCTAGCAGCTTGAAGAGTCCAGGCAGTCCAGAAGAAGCAAGGTTTGGGAGGGAAAAGAAAGCTGAGGGTTTGAATCCCCATCTACATCTCAAAGTTAAGTTTTCATTTTATGTTTGAGTCAGTGTATCTGATATCAGGCAATGTGTTTAAAATTGCAAAATAATGGGAATAAACATGGCTCTCTTGTTGTATAAATTGTCAGGCATTTAACTCATTCTAGTTTTTAAGGTACAGAAAAGTTGGATGAATTGAATATAATTTTCTGGTGCATAATTTCTTTTTTAGTATAATTTTTTAAAAATTTATTTGAAATCTAAAGGAGAACAGAGGCAATCTGAGTGAAGATTGGGAAAGAGAGCAAAAGTATTTGGAAGGTAGAATAGAAAAAGGAATGATTTAGATGGGATGGAGCAGCAGCTAGTGGCCCTCAGGCCCATATCCTCTCCCCCATCTTACTTCAGAAGATTTGGGAATGGTGAAAGAGTACAGGGAAGTTGACATAAAAGGGACTGAAAGTGAACATTTGTAGCCTGATTTGATGACCAATAGACAAAGTATTGAAAGTTAGAAGGGATTATGTCTATCTTCCTTTCAGGATGGATCTATGGGAGGGTTAATTCATTATTAAGCTCTGTAGGTCTCTGCTTGGAAGGGAAACTGGACATACCTTGTCTTTTTTGATTCAAATTCCTTAAGTCTTTTTGTCTGGGCCAAATCCTTTAGCTAATCTGATTAAAACTTTTTGCAAACCTCTCAGAAGAATAGGAGTAAAGAGTATTTTTATCTGAAGTCTCAAAAAGGATATGGGGCTTCAGTTTTTAAAGAAGTAGGAAAAAGGTTATTCAGAGCTGGGAATATACAACCTTGCATTTTTAAAAGACCAGGAGTAATGGACTTAATACGTGTATGTGTACACACACACACACACACACACACATACATACACACACACACACACATATGTATGTATATGTATATATAATATATGTAATTAAGAAGTTTATATATTGTTATTTTGCATTATGATTGCAAAATGTTTAACACAAGAACTGGCATACATTAGATACAACATTATTATTATCTCTCTAATTTAAGGTAATTGTTCCATCCCTGATAACTTTGAAGTGGGGTTTAAATATCAAAAGTAATGAGATCAATAATTTCTGGAAATGCAATTGATAGCATCTGAGGTTTATTGTTTGTTATTACTATATTTCTAAATTGTACTGTATTTCTAAAGTTCTCATAGACTATAAAATTTGAGAGGCCACTGGAAGGTAGAAATGGTGTTAAAGCAATTTTTTAAAATCTGAATTTTGTTGCATATGGATTGGGTTTTTTTTTTTTTTAAAAGGTTATGAAAAAAATGTGATCATTCAAAACTAATATTGGTTATAAACATAATAACACTACTGATCTTTGTTATGATGGCAGATTTTCCATTTGAAATCTTGGCTATTATGAAAATGTATACAGTGGGGGGCGGAGCCAAGATGGTGGAGTAGAAACAGCATTTCCAATGTGCTCTGCCCCACACAAATTTCAAACAATGTGAAAGGGAGCTCCGAACAACTTCTAGAGCCACAGCACCCACAGAACAGCACAGAGAAGCTAACCTCCTGCTGAGGACAGCCCAGCAGCCCTGCAGGGAGCGGCCAGCGCAGTGCTCTGAGAGCGGTAGCACAGCACGCTGGGAACCTACAGCACAGCCCGCAGAGCCTAGCCCAGGTCCACGGTTTTAGCCCCAGGGCGGCCGGACCTTCAGCCGGCTGGTGGAACCCCAGAATACCAGCAATTGTGGCAATTCCAGAATTATCAGCACAGATATGCCTAGGACAAAGTGAGAGGTTAGTGCCCTATGGACTTTGGGACCAGTATTTGGGGAACACGTGGCTTCCTCCCCTGGGGGCAAAAAGCTGCTGAAGAAACAGCTGCACAGAAGCCATTTTGCAGCATCAGTAGTGGCTCTAGCTCCTAGTCTGTGAACTGTAGGGAGATCCAGCAATCAGTCTGGGGGTTAATCACTTTTGCTTTAAACTGCCTGGATCTGGATTGGGGTCTGGGGGGAAAGTTTGGGGTGGGTATCCAACTTGCCAGAGTGGGTGGAGGCTTTACAGAGGCCACCCAACTGGCAGAAGTTGTGAAGACCCCACGTTTGGGCAGAAGCTCCTCTGTCTGGTGGCAGAGTCCTACTGTGGCAACAAGCCCAAAAATCAAGTAATTAAGTGGCAATATGCCTAGGCAAATGAAACAAAATAAACAGAAAAGTTCAACATTGGACTCCTATTATAGGGGCAAAGAGGCTCAAAGCATGGAGGAGGACTGTGAGGTCAGAACTCCTGCACCAAAAGCCCCAAATGAAAATACAAGCTGGCTACAGGCCACAGAGGACCTTAAGAAGCAGATAAGAGAAGTGGGGGAAAATTTGGGAAGAGAAATGAAAAAGATGCAAGAAAAGTATGAAATGACAGTCAACAGCCTGACTAAAGAAAATAACACCTTAAAAAATAGACTAACTCAAATGGCAAAAGAGGCTCAGAAAGGCAATGAGGTGAAAAATGCCTTAAAAAGTCGAATTTGCCAGATGGAAAAAGAATCTCAAAAGCTCACTGAGGAGATTCATTCCTTCAGAGTTAGACTGGAGCAAATGGAAGCTAGTGACTTTATGAGAAATCAAGATACTATTAAACAGATCCAAACAAATGAAAGAATAGAAGGCAATGTGAAATATCTCACGGGAAAAACCACTGACCTGGAAAATAGATCCAGGAGACATAATTTAAAAATCATTGGACTACCTGAAAGCCATGATCAAAGAAAGAACCTAGAAATCATCCTTCAAGAAATTCTCAAGGAAAATTGCGCTGATGTTCTAGACCCAGAGGGCAAAATAGAGGTTGAAAGAATCCACAGATCACCTCCTGAAAAAGATCCCAAAAAGAAAACTCCAAGCAATATTTTTTTAAGCAATTGGGGTTAAGTAACTTGCTCAAGGTTACATGGCTAGTCATTATTATTTATGCGTGGGTGCTCATTTTCTGAGGCCGGATCTGATCTCGGGTCATCCCAACTCCAAGCCCGACGCTCTTACTCATTGTGCCTCCTAGCCACCCCTTTAGGGCAATTGGGGTTAAGTAACTTGCCCAAGGTTACATGGCTAGGTTTTTGTTTGTATGGATTAAGTGTCGGAGGCCGGCTCCGAACTCAGGTCCTTCTGATTCCAGGGCCGGTGCTCTATTCACTGCGCCACCTAGCCACCCCAACTCCCAGGAATATTATAGCCAGGTTCCAGAATCCCCAGATCAAGGAGAAAATACTACAAGCAGCCAGGAAGAAAAAATTTCAATATTGTGGAAACACAATCAGAATGGCACAGGACCTGGCAGCTTCTACACTGAGGGATAGAAGGGCATGGAATATGATATTCCAGAGGGCAAAAGAGCTGGGAATGAACACAAGGGTCACCTACCCAGCAAAACTGAGTATCTTATTTCAGGGAAAAATATGGTCATTCAGTGGAATAGAGGACTTTCAAGCATTCTTGATGAAAAAACCAGAGTTGAATAGAAAATTTGACATTCAGACACAAGAAGCAAGAGATGCTTGAGAAGGTAATCAAGGAAAAGAAATCAAAAGGAACTTATCAAAGTTGGACTATTTACAGTCTTACATGGAAAAGCAATAACTGTGTTTGATGAAACCTTTCTCATTATGAAAATAATTGAAGAAGGGTACATGGCATATGTTCACAGATATACATGGATAGAGGGCACAGGTTGAATTTGATGGGAAGGGATGATTTTTTTTTTTGGAGGGCAACTGGGGTTGGGTGACTTGCCCAGGTTCATGTGGCTGGGTTTTTGTTTGTGTGTTGGGTGTCTGGGGCCAGATCCAAGCTCGGGTCCTTCTGGCTCCAGGGCTGGCTCTCTGCTCGCTGCGCCACCTAGCCGCCCCAAGGAAGGGATGATTCTTAAGGGATGAAGTCAAGAGGTGAGAGAGGAAAGTGGCAAGAGGAGAGGGAGAGAGACAGGGTAGGGCAAACTATCTCATGTAGAAGAGGCAAGGGGAAGTAGTTGCAGGGGAGGGGAAAAACAGGAAGGCAAAAAGGCAAAAGCATATTCTCACTGAAGTTGGCTCAAGGAGAGAATCACATACATACTAAATGGAATATCTTACCCTCACTCACTCTCCTGAGTAGGGGAAAGGGGGATGAGGGGGGGGATGATGGAGGGGAGGGCATTCTGGGGAGAGGGGAGGTTAGAAGTACCCACTATCAAAGAGGGACAGGATCAAAATAGGGAATGGACCAGGTGGGAGGTGAGACGGGTGGGAGGAAAATATAAGCAGTCTTTTACAATATATCTACTATGGTAATGTTTTGCATAGATAAACATGTACAACACATACTGAATCGCTTATCTTCTCAGAGGGAGTGGGTGACAAGGGAGAAAGGGAATGGATCTGAAAATCAAAGTTTTAAAATTAAATGTTTCATAAGATGTCCAGGCATTGGGGCTCAGAGATTCGCCTTGCTCTAATGGCAAAGTCAAAGGGGGTATGGGAGAAGATATGGGAGAGAGCAGATTGGATGAGGGGATATCTAGTGGGACTGCTATTCTGGGGTGGTGGGTAGGGAAAAATGGGGGGAAAATGTAACTCAAAATCTGGTGGAAATGAATGATGTAAACCAGAAGTTAATAAAGCATTTGTTTAATTAATTAAAAGAAAATGTATACAGTGAAACCACAGGTTGATAGTTTCCATGTGTTGTGATAAAATGAATGATTCTCTTTGCAGGGTGATGTATCGCCATATTCACAGCAGCAACAGTGACTACGAATATGCCGGCATAGTTCTGAATTGCAAAATGTAACAGACTCCATATAGAAGACAGAAGCAAAACATTTATTCAGACACCAAAAGCCAAATCCATCAAAGTAACAAAGAGTTACTATACCATAACACAGCAGGACGCAACACTATCCCAAAGCCTTCCCATGAACAAACATCCACAAGCTTTACTGTCTCCTTGCCTGTGTCCTCTCTTTCCCATCATACTAATTGCTCTGAGTTCCAGCTTCCTCTGGTCTCTGCTCCACCCCTTCCTGATCCACTGGTTCAGCAAACTCCTCCCACCACAGGTTCCATGTGATTGCATCCCACCTATTAGAGGGTAGGGAAGATTACCATTACAGGTGATTTAGAAAAGCATTCACACAAATTGATAATGGGTTGTTCAAAAAGCAACTTCTCTTATCTAAATATTGTTAAAAATTGTAATCAGATAAAAATGATGAATGGGTAAAGAAGCTATTAAGTCATTTTATTTGACCATGTGAGGTGATTTAAGAAATCATAAACCTCCACATTTTGTATTTAAAAGGAAGTTTCAGTTAAAATTATTTTGCTGTCAATCATGGCATTTGTGAGAGTATTAAGATTTTTTAAACTCTCCTCTTGTAATTTTTGTTAGTTATGTACAATTATATGTACATTTATTAATTTTGCAATTATGTAATTTTATGTAATTCTTATTATATAATTTTAATTATGTACATTTGTTCATTTAATTATGTACAATTGTTAATTTTGTGACCAGAAAATTTGGGAGTTTTGTAGTATTTGGGAATTAATAAAATCTGGACAAATTGTAAGTTGTTTTTAAAGAAGGAGAAATACTTTAAGAAGAAATGTTTTGTAAAAATTTTTGTGTGACTTTTAGAAAGTCTACTAAATTTCTATTTGTAAGCTAATTTCAGCCTGGCTCAATGCAGTTGGCAGTCTACACAACTTCTGCCTGGAATTGAAGTGAAGTTAGGGAAATGTTCCCTTGCTTTACCTGCCATGGGCTGCTCAGTGTCCAGCACTTAACATGATTCAGAGATGTGAATAAGAATTGACTAGGCTATGTGGGTAGTTACCTATGTCCCTACTCCTAATAGCAAATTTCTATAATCAAAAGTTTTGTAAGCATAATATAAAATCCATTAAATAATAGGTTGTACAGGAGCATCTGAGTTTATTATAGTGAAATGTAAATATGAAATTGAGTTATTAGGCTTAGGATTTTAGCCTGAACAACTATTTAGCCTTGACATTTGTTATTAGTATATATTCTTGTATAAGTTAGGGTCCTTTAACTATTAGTAATAGTATGGAGACAATTAGGTTAAGGACTTGTGAGAATATTATTCTCTTAGTTAATATCATACTTGTCTCAGGTTTGGGTTTTTTTGCTTTTTGGAGGAGGGAATGTAGGGCAATTGGGGTTAAGTGACTTGCCCAAGGTCACACAGCTAGTGTGTGTGTGTGTGTGTGTGTGTGTGTGTGTGTGTGTGTGTGTGTGAAGTGCCTGTGGTCATATTTGAACTCAGTTCCTCCTGACTCCCAAGCTGGTGCTCACTGTGCCACTTAGCCACCCCCTTGTCTCAGTTTTGTTACAATTAGTTAATGTTAAAAGAAGAATGGCTTGTGGTTTATTTTGTACATGCTTTAAAAGAAGAATAACGTGACCAGAATTTGTAAACACTTTATGACTTAATATGTACTGTGTTAAAACTGATTGCTCAATGTATTTGTGTATGTATTGTAGCTTGTTATTGATTCCTTGGGGGAATGAAACCTTTCTCATTATGAAAATAATTGAAGAAGGGTACGTGGCATATGTTCACAGGCATACATGGATAGAGGGCACAGGTTGAATTTGATGGGAAGGGATGATTCTTTTTTTTTTTTTTTTTGGAGGGCAATTGGGGATGGGTGACTTGCCCGGGGTCACGTGGCTGGGTTTTTGTTTGTGTGTTGGGTGTCTGGGGCTGGATCCAGGCTCCAGTCCTTCTGGCTCCAGGGCCAGTGCTCTGCTCACTGTGCCACCTAGCCACCCCAAGGAAGGGATGATTCTTAAGGGGTGAAGTCAAGAGGTGAGAGAGGAAAATGGCAAGAGGAGAGGGAGAGAGACGAGGTAGGGTAAACTATCTCATGTAGAAGAGGCAAGGGGAAGAAGTTGCAGGGGAGGAGAAGAACAGGAAGGCAAAAAGGCAAAAGCATATTCTCATTGAAGCTGGCTCAAGGAGAGAATCACATACCTACTAAATGGAATATCTTACCCTCACTCACTCTCCTGAGTAGGGGAAAGGGGGATGAGAGGGGGGATGATGGAGGGGAGGTCATTCTGAAGGGAGGGGAGGTTGGAAGTACCCACTATCAAAGAGGGACAGGATCAAAGTAGGGAATGGACCAGGTGGGAGGTGAGACAGGTGGGAGGGAAATATAAGCAGTCTTTTACAATACATCTACTATGGTAATGTTTTGCATAGATATACATGTACAACACATACTGAATTGCTTATCTTCTCAGAGGGAGTGGGTGACAAGGGAGAAAGGGAATGGATCTGAAAATAGAAGTTTTAAAATTAAATGTTTCATAAGATATCCAGGCAGTGGGGCTCAGAGAGTCACCTTGCCCTAATGGCAAAGTCGAAGGGGGTATGGGAGAAGATATGGGAGAGAACAGATTGGGTGAGGGGATATCTAGTGGGACTGCTATTCTGGGGTGGTGAGTAGGGAAAAAATGGGGGAAAAATGTAACTCATAATCTGGTGGAAATGAATGATGTAAACCAGAAGTTAATAAAGCATTTGTTTAATAAAAAAAAAAAATTAAAAAAAAAGAACTTTTAGAGCTTCACAACCCACAAAATGACAGAGTGAAACACATTTCCAGCTAAAGATAGTCTGGCAAGCCAATAGAAAGGGTTTATCATACCAGGCTGGGAACAGAGCACAGTCCCACATGGGCAGCCCAGGCACAGATTGGGCTGGAGTAGGCCTCAGGGGACTGAATTATTGGCAGCTGTGGTGGCTTCCAGACTTCTCAACCCACAGACATCAAAGACAAAGTAAAAGGTAAGTGGGGATACTAAGTTGGCTGAAGGGGAAAGAAGCTCACAGTCTGGTCACAGTCCCAGGGTGGTGGAGATGGCAGCAGTGGCAGCAACAGCAGCAGTGGCTCCTTCCTGAGCTCCAGGACCACAGATGGTGGAGGGATCAAGTGACTGATCAGAGGGCAATTGCAGTGACCTCTTTGCTGGTGCTGAGTCAGGATTATCTTACTTCGCCCAGCTTGGATCAGGGTTACAGTCTTGGGTGGCGGTCCTGAGGTGAGAAGGAGAGCTGGTGTGTCAGAGCTTGTAGTGGTTGTAGACAGGGAGTCCACCTCACAGTTCTGAGGCAGGAAAGAGTGCTTGTGGTCACTCACAGACCATATCACAGGCCAAGAGGGCAGTAAACACTTCTCCTTTGATCATATCACTTTAGAAGAACTGAAAATTTACAGGTGCCTAGAAGTAACACTGAAAAGAGATGAACAAATCCCCAGAAATTTAGCACAGAGCACTCTCTACACTGGAAGCAGACTCCTACCTTGGGAAAGAGCCCAAAAGTCAAGTAATCAGCTGGGAAAATGAGCAAACAGAGGAAAAAATCAGACTATACAATCTTTCTTTGATGACAAAGGAGAATAAAACATACAACAAGAAGAAGATAACAAAGTGAAAAATCCTGCATCAAAAGCTTACAAGAAAAATGTGATTTGGTCTCAGGCCATGGAAGAGCTCAGAAAGAGTTTTGAAAATCAAGTAAGGGAAGCAGAGAAAAACTGAGAAGAGAAATGAGAGTGATGCAAGAAAATCATGAAAAATGAGTAGACAACTTGCTAAAGGAGCCCCCAAAGAAAAACTGAAAAAAAATAAGACTTTAAAAAATAGACTAACCCAAATAGCAAAAGAGGTACAAAAAGTCAGTGAGGAGTAGAATACCTTAAAAAGCACAATTGGCTAAATGGAAAAGGAGGTCCAAAAGCTCAAAGAAGAAAAACCACTGACCTGGGAAACAGATCAAGGAGAGAGAATTTAAAAATTATTGGACTACCTGAAAGCCATGATAAAAAAAATAGAGCCTAGGGGCGACTAGGTGGCTCAGTGAGTAGAACATCGGCCCTGGAGTCAGAAGGACCTGAGTTCGGATCCGGCCTCAGACACTTAACGCACACTCAAACTAAAAAACCTAGCCATGTGACCTTGGGCAAGTTACTTTACCCCAATTGCCCTCCAAAAAAAAAAAAAGAAAAGAAAAAAATAGAGCCTAGACATCATCTTTCAAGAAATTATCAAGGAAAGCTATCCTGATATTCTAGAACCAGAGGGTAAAACAGAAACTGAAAGAATCCACGGATCATCTGTTGAAAAAGATCCCAAAAAGAAAACTCCTAGGAACATTGTAGTCAAATTTCAGAGTTCCCAAATCAAGGAGAAAATATTACAAGCAATCAGAGAGAAACAATTTGAGAATTGTGGAAACACAATCAGAATAACACAAGATCTAGTAGCTTCTTCATTAAGGGATCAAAGGGCTTGGAATATGATATTCTGGAGGTCAAAGGAGCTAGGATTAAAACCAAGAATCACTCACCCAGAAAACCTGAGTATAATATCTCAGGGGCTGGGGGGAATGGACACTCAATAAATTGGAAGACATTCAAGCACTCTTGATGAAAAGACAAGAGCTGAACAGAAAATTTGACTTTCAAATACAAGAATCAAGAGAAGCATGAAAAGGTAAACAGGAAAGAGAAATCATAGGGGACTCATTAAACTTGAACTGTTTACATTCCTATATGGAAAGATTATATTTGTAACTCATGAGACTTCATGAGTTAAAGGGATTATACACACAACACACATATGTTTGTGTGTATATATGTATATAAGTCTATATGTATGTATGTATAGACTGAGGACACAGGGTAAGTTGAATATCAAGGGATGATATCTAAAAAATAAAATTAAGGGGTAAGAGAGGAATAGATTGGGAGAAGGAGAAAGGGAGAGATAGAATAGTGTGAATTATCTCACAAAGAAGAGGAAAGAAAAAGCCGTTACAATGGAGGGGAAGAGTAGGGAGATGAAAGGGAATGAGTCAACCTTACTCTCATTGGATTTGGCTTAAGGAGGGAATACCATAAACATTCAGTTGGGTATCTGACCCTACAGGAAAATGGGGGGGGGGGGAAGGATAAGAAGGAGATAGAAGAGAGGGCAGATTGGGGGAGGGGACAATCAAACACTTTCAAAAACATTTCAAAAATTAAAATCATGAGGAATTTGTAAGATAGAAGAGAGGGCAGATTGGGGGAGGGGACAATCAAACACTTTCAAAAACATTTCAAAAATTAAAATCATGAAGAATTTGTAAGAAACAAGGGAAGGAATTCTGTTTCCACAGGATTAAAGCTCCTCCCAGATTTGAGTGATAGTAGAATGTAAGTCAAATGTGACAGGGTCAAAAGAGAAAATAGAATAAATGGGAAATGGTATAGGATGGAGGGAAATATAGTCTTTCACAATATGACTACTATGGAAATATTTTACGTAACTACATATGTATAACCTGTATTGAATTGCTTGCCTTCTCAATGGGGGTGGGTGAGGAAGGAAGAAGGGAGAGAATCTGGAACTCAAAGTTTTAAAAAATAAATGTTAAAAATTGTTTTGACATACAACTGGAAAATAAGATATACAGGCAATGGGGTATAGAAATTCATCTTACCCTACAAGAAAGTAAGAAGGAAAGGAGCAAGGGGGTGGATAGGAAGGGATAGAAGGGAAGACAGACTTGGGGAAGGTGCAATCAGTATGCATGTCATCTTGAGGTGGGGGGTAGGGGAGAGATGGGGAGAAAATTTGGAACTCAAAATCTTATGGAAATAAATGTTGAAAACTAAAAATAAATTAATTTATTAATTTAATAATTAACAAAATTAATCTTTGTTAATTTAAAGTTTTATTTATTTATGATTTATATATAAAGTATATTATATTCATTTATATAAATAATTAATAATTAACTTAAAATTAATAAAAATTAATTAATAATAAAAATAAACTTTTCAATTTAAAAAAAGAAAGATTGAAAATGAAACTTTGTAGCTTGATTTGAAAAAAGAATTATGACCACCAGTCTTTCAGAATAAATCTAGAGGAAGGTCTTATTAAATCTAAGACAACATAAATATTGACTATGGTAAAGATGTTGGTTATTGTGATCTTGTGATTATTTTGTAAAATCTTAAAATGTTTCTCAGTGTTGTTTAATTTAGAGGTTTCTACCTGGGGAAAACTGACCACACCTTGTCAGCATTGATTCAAATTCCTTAAATCTCTTTTTCCTTGGATCAGTGTGAGAAAGGTGCTTACTCTAAACAAAGAGCAATACTTCTTGTGAAACCAGGAAAGTTCTCATTTTATTTTAGCTAAATATTCTACATTCCTAGGGAATGGGTACCTCCAGAAGGGTGAAGCACCCTTGCTCAGACAAATGCCAACCTTTTATGCTGTTCCCAATTTGAATCTCTAATCTCTTAGAAATTCCTTAGAATTTTTCTGACTACATTTTTAAGTATTTCAGCACAAACATGAAACATTTTACAAACACACACAGAGACAGGATGAAAAGACATAGTGGGCATAAATCTAATTTTCTTGTAATTAGACTTCAGAGCATCTTTTAATTCCACATCACATGTCAATTTGTTCTGACTGATCCATAGCCAAAATACAGAAGATATCCTTTCTTTACAGGAGGTATGTCGTCAGATGTTTGCCCCCACAGACACTTGGAGAAAAGACAGACTGCAACCTAACTACAGGAAGTTCAATAGATGAGAAGGGATTTGGGGGGATAAGGCTCACTCACCCTTCAGGACTAAGATTTCAGGAGAAAGTCCTGTGGGTGCCCAGCTGTCAGTGAAAGATCCCCCCCCCCCCATCCCAAATCCCAGTCCAAATCCCAGTCTAAATCCCAGTGGGTGGGAGAGGTGAAAACTTCTCAGCCTATATCCTAAAATCTAATAAGGTTTCTTGTGGGAACAAGCCTGAATTTCAGTTTCACCCTACTTCACTACTGCCACATCAGCATTAAGCCCTTTAGGAATATCTTAGGACCCTTCCCCTTCTTCACATTAGCATTTGCCAAATAAGGATATGTACACTGGGACTGGCTATACCCTATTTCCTTGTTCTTTGTCTTTTTCATGGCCAGACTGTAAACTGGCCTCCCAGCCAATGGGAGCAAGGTCCAGTGGTGGGAGTGGGCTTGACCGTGTTAGGGTATAAAATCTTGCTTTACTTTCTGTAACACACCTTATTCCAGTGGTCTCTACTGATGGAAGGGATGCCCTTTTCTCATAAGAACTGAATACAAATTTCCTGTTCTTACCTGGAGACACCTCTGGCTTTTAATTTTTGGGTAGGGGATTTTTGGGGTCCCTGTACCCCACATACTAGTAATAGTGATGAGGTACAAGCTCTGGAAACTCCCTTGAACCTTCCTTGAAAACTTTCCACTTGATCTGGCATTTGACTGAGGCTATAAGCCTTTCATTAGTGTTATACCTGATTCTCTCTTACCCTTAACCTAGTCTAGCCCTCCATGGTCTGTTATCTCCAGATCTCCTTCAACTATTTCCCACCCTTTATCCTATCTAAAACCCTATTTTCTTGGATCCTGGTTTCTGACCTCTAGTCACTCCAGCTTACTGGCCACTCCCATCAAGATCCTCCCTAGATTCCTCCTCCAATCACCCCAGACAACTTGGTCAACCTTACATCTCTCCCACAGCCTTTCTGTGTAGGAAAAGCATCTGGGCCTCCAAGAAAGTGCTCAGATTCAATCTGGCCCACTTACATTAACATTACAAATGTTCAGATTCCTTAAGAGTCAACCCAATATGGTGGATCTTTAATAAACCTGGTATTTATTTTGCTGAAAGAAGGCTTGAGTCAAATTCATTTGGGCAGGACCCATGTGTCATTATTTTTGGGTCCTAGAACCCCTAAACCTCAATATATTATGGCACCATTAATGTCAAACTCCAATTTTGCTAAGAAAGGGACAAATGAAATTAGAGTGTGTGTGTCCACATTTTAATTTCTCTCAAACTAGCTTGACATGCATTGCATGGGAGTTACAGTTCAGAACTAGGTCCCCATAATGGGGCCAGTCCAGAGGTGGCTCAATTTGGGATTTGAGGGTACAGAATCATATACACCTTTTCAACAGGGACTAATATAGCATGCCATCAATCTACCTCTTGGACAGAGGAAATACCTGTTTTATCAGATCTTCCACCATATCAGACCACTCATCAGACCAGTCTTGGGCTGGGAGGATCTTACTCTACCCAAGACTGAGCAGATTAAATCAATTTAGGCCTGGTTTGCAGTTAGACCAGAATTAAGACTCAATACAATCTTGTTATCAGTCATGTCCTTGTTAAGAACTTTAGCACAGAAAGGATGAGGTGGAGTTCTGAAATCATTTTACACATGAGTCAATTAGTATATATGGGAATTATATCTTTGTTCAACTTTGGATAAAAAAAAAAGTTTAAAGATTTTCTTTTTTTTCCCCTAGAGGTTGATGTATAGAAGATTAAGTTTTTTAGACTAACTGTAGTTGAGTCCTTTTGGTAAATTATCATAAATTCATTATCAGTGCCAAATCTCATATTATGAAATTGTCTTAATGAGCAATGATTCATGTTTATATCAGAACATATTAAACTAGAAAAGAAAGAAAATACTCTTTAGAAAGTGCCCACAATCAGGGGCGGAGCCAAGATGGCAGAGTAGAAACAGCATGTCCAAGCCACTCTGCCCCCGGATTTCCTCCAAACTATGTAAAAGGGGACTCTAAACAACTTCTGGAGCCCCAGCACCCACAGAACAACACAGAGAACCTAACCTCCCGCTGAGGACAGCCCAGGAGCCCTGCAGGAAGGACCAGTGCAGCGATCTGGGAGCCAGCAGCGCGCAGGGCACAGAGTGTGGGGAGCCGAGCACAGGTCCAGTCCGCCTGAGTCGCGGTTTTAGCCCCAGGGCGGCAGGGCCAGCAGCTGGCTGGAGGAACTCCAGAACACCAAGAGCTGTGGAGACTCCAGAATTATCAACATAGACATGCCTAGGACAAAGTAAGAGGTTAGTGTCCTATGGACTTTGGGACCAGTATTTAGGGAATGCGTCGGCTCCCTGCCCTGGGGGCTAGAAGCCGCTGAGGAGACACACTATTTTGTAGTTTTCAGAGGCAGCTCCAGCTCCTGGCCTGCGAACTATAGGGAGATACAGTGATCAGTCTTGGGGGGGGGGGGGGTTAATCGCTCTTGCTTTAACCTCCCTGGATCTGGATTGTGATCTGGGATGGAGGTCGTGGGTGGGTTTACAGCTTGCCAGAAACGGAAGTTGCCTCCCACACGTTCAGGATGAAAATTCCCCTATCTGGCGGCATAGACATACTGTGGTTACAAGCCCAAAAGTCAAGTAATTAAGCGGCAATATGGCAAAGGAAACAAATTAAACAGAAAAATGCAACCCTAGACTCCTACTTTGGGGGCAAGGAGGGTCGAAGCATGGAGCGGGAAGAGGACTGTGAGAAGTCCTGCTCCAAAAGCCCCAAAGGAAATCATGAGTGTGTTGCAGGCTATAGAGGATCTTAAGAAGGACTTTAAAAATCAAATAAGAGAAGTGGAGGAAAAATTGGAAAGAGAAATGAGAAGGATGCAGGAAAAGTATGAAATGAGGGTCAACAGCCTGACTGAGGAAAACAACACCTTAAAAAATAGACTAACTCAAATGGCAAAGGAGGCCCAAAAGGGCAATGAGGAGAAGAATGCCTTAAAAAGTCGAATTTGCCAGATGGAAAAAGAATCTCAAAAGTTCACTGAGGAGATTCATTCCTTCAGAGTTAGACTGGAGCAAATGGAAGCTAATGTCTTTATGAGAAATCAAGATGCTGTTAAGCAGATCCAAACAAATGAAAGATTAGAAGGCAATGTGAAATATCTCATGGGAAAAACCACTGACCTGGAAAATAGATCCAGGAGAGACAATTTAAAAATTATTGGACTACCTGAAAGCCATGATCAAAGAAAGAACCTAGAAATCACCCTTCAAGAAATTCTCAAGGAAAATTGCCTTGATGTTTTAGATCCAGAGGGCAAAATAGAGGTTGAAAGAATCCACAGATCACCTCCTGAAAAAGATCACAAAAAGAAAACTCCCAGGAATATTATAGCCAGGTTCCAGAATCCCCAGATCAAGGAGAAAATACTACAAGCAGCCAGGAAGAAACAATTTCAATATTGTGGAAACACAATCAGAATAGCCCAGGACCTGGCAGCTTCTACACTGAGGGATCAAAGGGCATGGAATTTGATATTCCAGAGGGCAAAAGAACTGGGAATGAACCCAAGGGTCACCTACCCAGCAAAACTGAGTATTTTGTTTCAGGGGAAAATAATGGTCATTCAGTGGAATAGAGGACTTTCAAGCATTCTTGAGGAAAAAACCAGAATTGAATAGAAAATTTGACACCCAGACACAAGAAGGAAGAGATGCCTGAGAAGGTAATCAGGGGAAAGAAATCAAAAGGAACTTATCAAAGTTGAACTATTTACATTCCTATATGGAAAAGCAATAACTGTGACTGATGAAATCTTTCTCACTATGAAAATAATGGAAGAAGGGTATATGGTCATGTGAATACATATGTGAATGTGTGTGTATATGGTTACAGTTATATATGGATAGAGGGCATAGGTTGAATTTGTTGGGAAGGGAGGATACTCAAGGGGTGAAGTTGTGAGGTGAGAGAGGAAAGTGGCAGGAGGAGATGGGGAGAGACAGGGTGGGGTAAACTATCTCATGTAGAGGAAGCAGGGGGAAGTGGTTGCAGGGGAGGGGAAAAATAGGAAGGCAAAAAGGCGAAACCACATTCTCATTGAATTTGGTTCAGGGAGAGAATGACATACATACTAGGTGGGACATCTCAACCTACAGCAGAATGGGGGGAAGGGGGAGGAGAGGAGGGATGATGGATGGGAGGGCATCCTTGGGGGGAGGGGAGGTTGGAGGTACCCACTATGGAAGAGGGACAGGATCAAGTGGGGAATGGACCAGGTGGGGGGTGGGATGAGGGGGAGGGAATTATAAGCAGCCTTATACAATATATCTACTATGATAATGTTTTGCATAGCTAGACATGTACAACATATACTGAATTACTTATTTCCCCAGAGGGAATGGGTGAGAAGGGAGGAAGGAAATGGATCTGAAATCCAAGGTCTTAAGATTAAATGTTTCAAATATATATATATACTATTATTAATACTCTTTTGCTTGTAATTGGGAGATAAGATGTGCAGGCATTGGGACACAAAGATTCACCTTCCTCTAATGGAGAGGTCGAAGGGGGTGTGGGAGAGGATAGGGAGAGAGCAGAGTGGAGGAAGTGATGTCATGTGGGACTGCTGTTCTGGGAGGGTGGGTAGGGGAAAACAGGGGGGAAAATGATTGTAACACAAAATCTGGCGGAAATGAATGATGTAAAACAGAATTTAGTAAAGCATTTGTTTAAATAAAAAAAAATAAGAATAAAAAAAAAAAGAAAGAAAGTGCCCACAATCACTATAAATATACCTGTATGGTGCTCAATTAAAAAATATAACAGACTCTCCATATGAAGGACAGAACCAAAACCTTTATTCAGACACCAGAAAACCAAATCCCAAAACTAGTAACCCGATTTCATCATAGTAGAAAAGAAGTTAATAAGCTACAGTGGCACAGAGAGCCACAGAATGCTTTATTTAGCTTTCCCACAAACAAACAGAAGAGCAACATTTATTCACAAGCTTGACTGACTCGGTGGGATGTTTGCTTTCCTACCAGCCTTCTATTTTAGCTCTGACTCCCAGCTTCTTATGGCCTCTGCTCCACCTTTCAGCAAACTCATCCCACCACAAGCTGCATATGATTACATTCAGCCTATTAGGTGGCAAGGTTTTCTTTCAAAGCAGGGAACGTCTTCAAATTACCACTACCATTATATTCGGCCCCAAGATCTTTCACATCCCTTACATAACAAAAATACATTAACAATACATTTCATTACATAGTTTAATGGGAGTTTAGGGGCAACTTGTGGGGTAACTAGTGTCAACAGAACTTTGCAACAATATAAGGGATAATAGAAAATAAACACACAAAACAATATCTTAGGGTGAGGGCTTGGGTACAAGCACCTCATCTTTCCACCCTCAAATGAATGGGGCAAGGGGTGAATATCTCTTCTCCATAGCTACTTCCAGGTGAAATTGGATGTAGAGCTGACCCTGCCCCAAAAGGTCCCTTTTGAGAGGTTAGTTCTTTAGCTGGCATCTGGAGCTCAGTTAACACCAGACCCAGGAGTGGCACCTCACAATCATGGAGAGGGGGTGACATCTGCTTTAAGCAATCAGGCATCTGGAGGTGGAGGGCACTGAGCCTGCAGGAAAGAAATCTTACAAACAAGTTTAACAGACATAAAGCCAAAAAGAAACAAATACAGGGTCAACCATGCTTCTGGAGTCCATGGACTCACTATCATAGCCTCATTCACAATAGATTATATGAGTTAAGGGAACAATTTAGCAATGATCTTCTCTTTAATAAACAACAGCTATGGTATTGTCTTTTCCATGTGCTATAATCTCCACAGTCTTTGGTACATCATCTGGCTTCTGCTTAACCCATACTTCAGCTACCAATTTTATTTTATGAGTATAACCAAACCCTTCAGTTACTCTGATAGTTATTTCAGAAGGAGGGTCACTTATCACAAGGGGTATTGTTTCACAAGGAATAATGATCACTTGAACTATTCTATCACTTTTACAAAACTGTATGGGTTCTTCACCCAAATTTTGCAATGTCACAAGAATTTCTTCTTGATAATTAGAATCTATTACTCCAGGCAATACATGTATACCTTGAGCTGCTAAACCTGATTTAGGTAACATTCACCCAAAATGATTTTTAGGGAATCTCATACATATTCCAGTAGAGATGTTTCTTATTTCTTTTCTATCCAACAAAAAGTCCTCTAAACAATGTAAATCATAACCTGCTGAACCAGGTGTTCCTAGATATGGTACTGGAACATCTTGCCTCACAGTCCAATACTCAATTATTGGGATCTTATGTGTCTGCTGTTTTCTAATTTTCATATTTGGGGTCATCATTCTGGCTAGAGGTATACTTTCTCCCAATGGTCTATTATTCAAATTATGTAAAGCAGTGAACAAATTATCTTTCCAATGTTGATACAAATTGTTAGAAGTTAGCTTCCTTAATTGTTCTTTCAATAATCCTTTCATTCTTTCAATTAACCCAGATGCCTATGGACAATTTGAAATATGATATATTCATTCTATATTGTTTAATATAAAATATCTCTTCATTTCATTACCTTTGAAATTTGATCCATTGTCACTTTGGATCTGCTTTGGGGTTCCATAATATAGACCTATGAGATCTAGAGTTTCATAGGTGTTTTTCTGGATTGCATTCTTATAAGGATAAGCCACTAGCACACCTGAATAGGTATCAACACAAGTACATATAAATTTGCATACTCCATCTTGGGGTAAGGCACTGATATAATCTATTTGCCAGATTTGGGCTGGAACTTCTCCCCAGTTCCGACCCAAGGAACAGTTCATTCCTTTTCCAAATGACATATATTACATTCCTCTGCTATCTGTTTTAACAATGAATGAGAGATACTAATAACTCGATCTTTTGACAACCATTGTGTGGCCTGGTCTCCTAAATGGCTGCCTGTTTGATGGACCCATTTTGCTAGTACTGGATCATCAGCTGGTGTCAGAGTAGGGACAATACATTAAGTAGCAATCTTTGCTAGATGATCAGCATATGCATTGAACTCATGTTCTGGTATGGTGAGGGCTATGTGAACATCTACATGAAAAACTGACAAATCAGTAACCAAAAACGTGTCCCATATGTTTTCCCATGATTCTTTGGCCCAGACTAGATTGTCATGAATTTCCCAATTTTGACTTTTCCACATGAGTATCCATGTGTCTAACCCATTAGCTACCACTTATGAATCCGTAAATATATGACACTGTCTGCCTTGTTCTGTTTTGATGGCTTGATGTATTGCCATAAGTTCAGCATATTGACTACTTCCACCTATCCCAGTATTCTCCAAAGTCTGCTTAATCCATGGGCTATAGGCCACTGCTTTCCAGTGTCTTTTATGGCCCAAATATTTTGGGCCATCAGTAAACCATGTGTATTTCTTCTCTTCTTCAGTTAATCCAATATAGCTGTCACTCCATTTTACCATGGACTATACCATTGGTTTGGTTTAGGGGATATATCATTTCTCTCAGTATAAGTGTTTGGGATAGATTAATGTAGTGCAGAAACTCCACTTTTGCCTGATTTAGCTCCATTTGGAATATACAATTTCCATTCAATTATGCTGGCCTCTTGGTCTTGTCCAATTCTGTGAGAACCTGGGGTACTTGTTATCCAGGTCATAGTCAGGATTCCAAACCTTAATATCACTTCATGGCTTAGAGCCAGTTGTTCAGTTTCTGTCAAAGCCCAATATGCAGGTAACAACTGATTTTCAAAAGGTGTATATTAAACTGTAGATGAAGGAAGTTTCCTGGACCAAAATCCTAAAGGTATATTTCAGTTTTGTTGTTTCTGCCATAAACTCCCGTTTGCATAATCATCCTGTACAGTCACTTGTAATTCCACTGGGCCATTTTGCGTAGGCCATAAATCTAGGACCAATTGTATAGCAGCCTTGGCTTCTTCAATTATTTTACCCTGCTCAAATCCTCAATCAAATTAATATTTCTTCCTAATAACTTTATATAAAGGTTTCAAAATCTGTCCCAGATGCAATATGTGATGTCACCAATATCCAAATAATCCTACAAACTTTTGGACTTCTTTCTTACTGGTAGGGATGGGAAGATCCTGAATCTTTTGTGACAGAATCTCTTGTAGTCCATTATTCCATTGTATTCCTAAAAATTTGACATTTTGAATTGGTCCTTGAATCTTTGCAGGGTTAGTTTCCCACGCTTTACTTTTTCATATGCTCAATTAAAAGTGTCAAACTCTTCTCTACTTCTTTTATATTTTTTACTTGTATCATATCATCAATGTGGTGGGTAAACTGTACACTAGGTAACTTTAATTCATCCAAATGTTCAGCCACACTCCTTTGACAATTAGTAGGGCTGTGCAGATATCCTTGTGGCAAGCAGGTGAAAGTATATTGTTCTCTAGTAGTTCTGGGAGAAATCAGCCAATCAGGAGGGGCCCCAGGCACAAAGCATACTTTCCATTGATAGAAATCTAGGGTTGGAGTCAGGACTAAAGCCAAGAAAGGAAAAAAAATCTATACATACATTATCAAATTTTGTATAGCTTTACTTATACAATAAGATAATATGTCAAACAACTTTCACATGTTAAAGTAATATTGGTGCTGACTACAAATCGGGAAGGCCTTCGAACAAATGAAAGATCAAAATGTGTGTAGTCAAAGATCAAAAATCCTTGTGTAGTCAAGGAAAATATCATGGACAAGGTATAGTGAAAGTACTGTAATTATTTCTAAACTTTTTCTGGAAAAGTATTTATGTGGTTTGAGTTAGATTTTAAAGGATGGAGAGAAACTAGAAAAGATTCTACCCATGACTCTCAGTACAAACACAATTTTATTGAATTTCAGCACTTGGAAACAAGCTTCCAATTCACACAATGCAAGAACAGAAAAAGATAGTGGTTATGTTGAAGTCTTCTTGGGCAGCAGCTGGTAGGTATGAGAGTGGCCAATTATGTCATTGAGTTTCTAAGTAAAACAGACCATTGTGTACTGAAAATTCAAGCCCAGGCTTTCTGAGAAGGATATGTTATGTCTAAATGAATTTCTGCCTTTTCTCTTCCATAAGTGCCTAGCTGGTAATGTGGGCTCTTGTATCCTCTGGCCTCTTGGGAGGTCTCTTATGCTTCCCTAATGACCTAATGATCATTTGTCTCTGAGTCATCACTTGAGTTAGTAGAGAGACTTCTAAAGAACTTAGGATCCAATTTCCCAGGACAGAGTATTAGTCAGTAGTACTCATTAGAAGACCAAATAATATGACCTAGATATAGAGTGTAAGCAGGAGCGGAGTCAAGATGGCAGAATAGAAACAGGATTTCCATGGGGCTCCAGCTCCCACCTCCTCTAATTCATGTAAAAGGTGACTCTAAAGAAACTTTGGGGCTACAGAACCCACAAAAAGACACAAAGAAGCAAATTTCCCACTGAGGATAGCCTGGCAGGCCAGCAGGAAGTGGGCAGCGCAGTGCTCTGGGAGCTAAGCCCAGTCTGCATGGGAGCCAGAGGTTTTAGCCTCAGGGTGGGACTGACCAGCCACTGGCTGGAGGGACTTCAGATCACTAGCAGCTGTGGTGGTTTCCAGAATTATCAACCCATAGATGCTAAGGGCAAAGTGAGAGGTCAGTGCAGTGTGGACTTTGGGATCCAGTAGTTTGGGAGTGTGGTCAGCCTTTGCCTGAAAGGGGAGAAGCTACTGAGGTGCTGTGGCCATGCAGCCACCACCATGTGGAAGCTTCAGCTACTGGCCTGCAGGTTGTAGGGGGACTAAGCAACCAGTGTGAGAGGTAATCACTCTTGCTTTAACCTGCTTGGATCTAGATTGTGGTCTAGGGTGGAGGTTCTGGGGTGTGTGACCAGCTTACCAGAGCTTGTAGAGGCTTCAGAGAAGGCACCTAACTAATACCTTCAGCAGCTGAGAAGACCCCAGTGTTTGGGATGAAACTCCCCTATCTGGTGACAGAGTCCTACTGTGGCAAAAAGCCCAAAAGTCCAGTAATTGAGTGGCAACATGAGCAGGCAAATGCAGCAAAGCAAATAGAGCAACCCAACTTTACACTCCTATTTTGGGGACAAAAAGGATCAAAGCATGGAACAGGAGGAAGACAGTGAAGTCAGAACTCCTGCACCAAAAGCTTCCAAGAAAAATACAAGCTGGTTACAGGCCATAGAGGACCTTAAGAAGGATTTTGAAAACAAAATAAGAGAAATGGAAGAAAAATTGGGAAGAGAAACGAGAATGATGCAAGATATAGAGTATAAGAGCAAAGGATTTCATTTCATTGTACTCATGAATATTAACACAGACTAATAAGTCATGGAAGATATTTGGTCCACAAGAAAATACATATAGGTTACTTTACACATAAATACTTTTCCATGAAAAATTCAGAAATAAATTACAGTACTCTCACTTAAGCTAATCTTAGGGCCGTCTCCAATCATTTCAATCTATCTCTCACACTGGACTCAGATGACTCTAGAGGAGAAAGTGAGACTAGTGACTTTGCACAGCCTTCCCTCACTTAAAGCCAATTCACTTTGTGTGGGACAAGAAGACCCTTGCCCAAAATAAAATAAGCAGAGATATCTCCAAGAAACTGGAAGTAGATTTATTTAAGTAGAAACAGGAAGGATTTATTTAATTATTCCTTCTTGCAAGAAAGGTAGTCTCACTACTAGAGGCAGTCTAGTAGGAGAGGCAAAATAAAAAAATGCAAAGGTTGGTTATATCCCCAAAAGAATACCCCTACTCCCCCCACTTTGTCCTGTCCTGTTCCTGTTAATCAGGAACTGAGGCACACAATCTAACCACTGCTGGTGTTTTCAGATAAAATGTCAGTAATATCAAAAAGTGGAAGGTACATATCTAGAGGACATGAAAACAGACAAATATGTCATCAATATCAATTTAGATATGAAAGTAGACAATATCTCATAAATAATGAGGGTATTAGGGACTTTTGGGTCATGGTGACCCCTCCTACTGGCGACAAGAAGGTAGGAAATATCCTACGAATCATGTGGGTTTTGGAACATGTGGTAGGTCACAGTAATCTTTCTAAACTTGTGCTAGTCAAGGGGAAACTAAGTCCATAGCTACATTTAAGGAATATACACTTTCCCTTCCTACATATTAGCTAAGCTCAGCAAAACCTTCAGCTCATGACCGGGGGAATGGAGCAAGGATCTCAGGTTATTAAGTCCTAAGTCTTTGGTACTTCATTATAATTCTATTCAGATTTCTGGAATATTACCTGAGAAGTTTTCACTTTTATTCCATTCAACTTGCATGTCATGGCATCACCTCACTGATGTCATTGTTCTCTTTGAGAACAAAAAACAAACAATAACAATCAATTATCATGTAACAGAAAGAAACAAGAGAATTGGATTCCAGTCTTCTGCTGTCAAAACACTGTGACCTTCAGTAAATCACTTCTAGGCTCTCTGGGGCTAAATTTCTGGGCTTCAATTTCCTCTTCTATCATAGATGTGTTGTACTAGTTTAAGGGTGGGGTAAAGAAACCACTCCATTTTAGTCTTGACATATTAACTAAAAGATAAAATTTGTCAAACATGAAACAGGCCTTAGACTAAGTATTAAAAAGCCTTTGACCTTGCAACATAGTTAAGAACAACAACACCTTAAAAAATAGACTAACTCAAATGGCAAAGGAGGCCCAAAAGGGCAATGAGGAGAAGAATGCCTTAAAAAGTCGATTTTGCCAGATGGAAAAAGAATCTCAAAAGTTCACTGAAGAGATTCATTCTTTCAGAGTTAGACTGGAGCAAATGGAAGCTAATGACTTTGTGAGAAATCAAGATGCTGTTAAGCAGATCCAAACAAATGAAAGATTAGAAAGCAATGTGAAATATTTCATGGGAAAAACCACTGACCTGGAAAATAGATCCAGGAGAGACAATTTAAAAATTATTGGACTACCTGAAAGCCATGATCAAAGAAAGAACCTAGAAATCACCCTTCAAGAAATTTTCAAGGAAAATTGCCTTGATGTTTTAGATCCAGAGGGCAAAATAGAGGTTGAAAGAATCCACAGATCACCTCCTGAAAAAGATCTCAAAAAGAAAACTCCCAGGAATATTATAGCCAGGTTCTAGAATCCCCAGATCAAGGAGAAAGTACTACAAGCAGCCAGGAAGAAACAATTTCAATATTGTGGAAACACAATCAGAATAGCCCAGGACCTGGCAGCTTCTACACTGAGGGATCGAAGGGCATGGAATATGATATTCCAGACGGCAAAAGAACTCAGAATGAACCCGAGGGTCACCTGCCCAGCAAAACTGAGTATTTTGTTTCAGGGGAAAATATGGTCATTCAGTGGAATAGAGGACTTTCAAGCATTCTTGAGGAAAAAACCAGAATTGAATAGAAAATTTGACATCCAGACACAAGAAGATGCCTGAGAAGGTAATCAGGGAAAAGAAATCAAAAGGAACTTATCAAAGTTGAACTATTTACATTCCTATATGGAAAAGCAATAACTGTAACTGATGATATCTTTCTCACTATGAAAATAATGGAAGAAGGGTGTGTGGTCATATGAATACATATGTGAATGTGTGTGTATATGGTTACAGTTATATATGGATAGAGGTCATAGGTTGAATTTGTTGGGAAGGGAGAATACTCAAGGGATGAAATTATGAGGTGGGAGAGGAAAGTGGCAAGAGGAGATGGGGAGAGACAGGGTAGGGTAAACTATCTCATGTAGAAGAAGCAAGGGGAAGTGGTTGCAAGAGAGGGAGAGAATAGGAAGGCTAAAAAGGCAAAACCACATTCACATTGAATTTGGTTCAGGGATAGAATGACATACATACTAAATGGGATATCTCAACCTGCAGCAGGATAGGGGGAAGGGAGATGAGAGGAGGGATGATGGATGGGAGGGCATCCTTGGGGGGAGGGGAGGTTGGAAGTACCCCCTATAGAAGAGGGACAGGATCATGTAGGGAATGGACCAGGTGGGGGGTGGGATGAGTGGGAGGGAATTATAAGCAGCCTTGTACAATATATCTACTATGATAATGTTTGCATAGCTAGACATGTACAACATATACTGAATTACTTATCTCCCAAGAAGGAATGGGTGACAAGGGAGGAAGGAAATGGATCTGAAATTCGAGGTCTTAACATTAAATGTTTCAAATATATATAAATACTATTATAAATACTCTTTTGCTTGTAATAGGGAGATAAGATGTGCAGGCATTGGGACACAAAGATTCATCTTCCTCCAATGGAAAAGTCGAAGGGGGTATGGGAGAAGGTATGGGAGAGAGCAGATTGGAGGAAGCGATATCTTGTGGGACTGCTATTCTGGGAGGGTCGGTAGGGGAATAACGGGGAGAAAATGATTGTAACTCAAAATCTGGCGGAAATGAATGATGTAAAACAGAAGTTAATAAAGCATTTGTTTAAAAAAAATACCTTTTTTTTTTTAAAGCAATTGGGGTTAAGTAACTTGCTCAAGGTTACACGGCTAGTCATTATTTATGTGTGGGTGCTCATTTTCTGAGGCCAGATTTGATCTCGGGTCATCCCAACACCGAGGCCGGCGCTCTTACTCACTGCGCCACCTAGCCGCCCCTTTAGGGCAATTGGGGTTAAGTAACTTGCCCAAGGTTACACGGCTAGGTTTTTGTTTGTGTGGATTAAGTGTCGGAGGCCGGCTCTGAACTCAGGTCCTTCTGACTCCAGGGCCGGCACTCTATTCACTGCGCCACCTAGCTGCCCCCTAAAATACCTTTTTAACAAATCATCATTTTTGCTCTAGTAAAAGTACAGTTTTATAAATCTATATAGTAAAAAAAATGATGAAAAATGTGTTGTCAAACAGATGACATCACCAAACAAAATAGTATGGAGAGGAAAAAAAAGAGGACAAAGTACAAAGCCATAAGGAACATCCATAATTAATAACTGTATCCTTGGGGCGGCTAGGTGGCGCAGTGAATAGAGCGCCGGCCCTGGAATCAGAAGGACCTGAGTTCGGATCTGGCCTCCGACACTTAATCCACACAAACAAAAACCTAGCCGTGTAACCTTGGGCAAGTTACTTAACCCCAATTGCCCTAAAGGGGCGGCTAGGTGGCGCAGTGAGTAAGAGCGCCGGCCTCGGAGTTAGGATGACCCGAGATCAGATCCGGCCTCAGAAAATGAGCACCCACGCATAAATAATGACTAGCCGTGTAACCTTGAGCAAGTTACTTAACCCCAATTGCTTTAAAAAAAAAATTAATAACTGTATCCTAAAGGGAGATCCAGCAAAGGGTTCTGAAGAGGAATATAAATGTTGAAGGAAAAATAGGAGAGAATGGTGTCTTGAAAACCTAGAAGACTATACCAGAGAAGAATGCAATCAACAATGTTACAGGCTTCAGATTGAATGGGGGAGGGAAAGGCAGGGATTAGATTTGTCAATTAAAAGATTTTTGGTAATTTTGGAGAGAGCAGGTTGAATAATGAAGTAATTTGCTTACTGTTTAAATGAATCATGATATTTTTGTTCAGCTTCCTCTTAGGACAATACTTTGTCCCTAAAATTATTTTTACCTAATCTACTATTAAGCAACCATATTTTCATAGGCTCTTTCTCCTAAGTCTTAACTACCCATCCTCTTCCCATTTGGCAAACCACTCTTTAGTTTTGGAGTTTTACTTTTTTCTTCCTTTTTTTCTTCCTTTCATTTAGTTATGTGATTCTTCCCCACCTGATTTTTTTTGTCTTCTATTTTCTATTTCAGTTAAGTGGTTAGTAATTCAAAATATTTTCCTTTCTCCTTCCCTGTAACTCATTTTGTCTGAGATATTTTTAAAAGTTGCTTTCTGTAACTTTTTCTAAAAGCAACTTCCTTAGTTTGCTTTCTATCTTCTAAACTTTTACTCTGTTTCAGTCTATTTTTCATATTTATGTTTTTTCCTTCTTTAGTCTCTTTGTATTCCTAATGAACTTAAAATTTTGAATGTGCCATCTGTTTCTCTTATTTACTTGTAAATTTTTCCCATCTACCCTTTTATATTGTTTTATCTCTTTGAAGTAGCAATTTCTAAGGGAGGTAATGAAGATAGAAACATGACCTCATGGTAGAAATTTCCTGGTGTCCCAATTAATTCAATCCAATTCAGTGCTAAGGAAACTCCTCTCTGAATCCATGCCATTCAACATTTTGGATGCCATTTGCCACAATGTTTATTACCTAAATTGTTCTATATTTTCTTTTTCTCCTTTGTCACTTCCTGATCTAGATATCAAGACCATATTTGCATAAGAATTTCACATAATCTTTTTCAAAAACAATTAATTTAATATTATAATTTCTTATATCTTTTCATGCTTGAGAGAATTCAATTATAAATTCGAGACTAGAGTTTTTCCTTTGTGTCTTTATGTTTTTTCATTTTCATAAATGGATCATTTTTATAAATGATCTCATTTATGATTTGTTCATTTTCTGCTGATATTGGATTCCTTAAGATTTATTTCTTATTCTGTTAATGTAAACTATATATCTGTAAATAGTCATCCATTTTGTTTGTTGTTGGTTTTGTTGGAATATAATTGAGTAGTTTCAGATAGTTTCCCTTATTTTAATTTCAGCTGTGAATTCTTTTTAATTTGTAATGCTAGCAATTTTTTAAAATTTATATTAACTATGACTTTGAATTTTTGTTTACTTTCATTTTGTTTATTCATTGATTTTTAGGATTTCTATTTTGGTACTTAGTTGCTTTTTTAAAAGTTTTAAATAAAACTTTGGAGGAGACTAGGTGGTGCAGTGAATAGAGCACTGGCCCTGGAGTCAGGAGGACCTCAGTTCAAATCTGGCCTCAGACACTTAACACAAAAACTAGTGGTGTGACCTTGGGCAAGTCACTTAACCCCAATTGCCCTACCTTCCCCTCTCCAAAAAGCAAGTAATAATAATAATAAATAAAAATTTAAATTTTTTTAGTTGTATTCCCAATTTTTTCTATTTCTAATCTCTTCTTTTTATTTTTCATTGATGGATCCATTTAGAGATAAATATTTTCTCATAAGGGTTGTCTAACATGTATTCCATAAGACTTGATGTTATCTTACTATTGTCATTTTGTCTGAAAAACTTTTCTACAGTTTCTATTTGTATTCTTGACATATCTTTTTTAGAATTAAATTACTCTTCAATTAATTTTTTATTCTTTCTCAAAAAATGCATTATTGAAGTAATATTTATTATATTGTGATCAGCAAAGAATGTGGCTGATATTTTCATTTCACTACATTTATTCACAAGATTTTTAAGTCTGATCAACAAATAGATGAGAAGAGAGGGAATATCAAAAAGAAGGGCAGACAAGCAAGATGTATGAAATTAAGATTTATGGTTTCACAAACAGAACTTATGTGTTCTGCTATGTACAAGGAAATGTGCTTTTTCTTGGTGTTTTTGGCCCCAAAAAAAGACTTCTAAAATTTAAAAAAGGAAAATAAAATCACCCAGGTACTTCCCTTTCCTTTGACAAAATTTTGCATGGTATGTCACCTTCCATTGCATCCTGAGTTCCTTTGCTCTTTGGAACACATGCTGCTATTTCCTACTGCATTTTATTTCAGGTCCAAAATAGTCCTGAATTATCCAAACTTCCTTTCCTTTATACCTGTAGGTTTTTCTCCTGTTCTCTTGTAGAACTTATTTGTCATTGGGATTTTCCAACTTCACCACTACATTTATTAGAGTTTGCAGCATAGAATTGTTTTGTTTTTCCTTTTTACCTTTAGGACAATCTACACAGTCTTTTGATTAACATTTTGTGTTCTATATCCAGAGGTTTGAGGCAGGGTTTTTTTTTTTATTATTTCTTTATGTGTTCTCCTGAGACACCCATAATCATTAAGTTGTTGTCTCCATGTATACAGTCTCCAAAATTAATTAGGCTTTGTATGGAGATCATGTGTTCTTTTAAAGTTATTGTTTTTTACTTCTCTTCCCCCAGATTTTCCTTTAATTCTATGTATTTGGATTCTGTCTATTTCTTTGGTGAGGTTTGCCACCATGAATTCAAGTTTTTCTATTCTGCAATTATTTCTGCTATGCAAACCATAAATTTGCTTTGACAATTCTTTTATCTCTTTTAAACCATTCAGGATCATCCCATTATGGGTCCATCCTCTCTTGGAAATTTAATGTTTATTCATAGATACCTGTATTCATTCAATTGTCTGAAAAACCACACCCCCTTCTGTTACTAGTATCTTTTTGCCAGTTTCTTGGTTTATACTCAAGGTCTTTGATGGAGTTTTCTTTCTCATGAGATCTTTGACAATTTCAGTTACCTTATTTGCCATATTGCTCACTTTCTACCTTCTCTTTCAATGATGGTTTCCCTGGAAACTTGGGCCTCAAAACTAACTCAGTTTCCTCCTATACTAGGTTATTCATGCTTCACCAGTTTCTGCCCCAAGTGAGCTCTTTGGGGACAGAACTGGCCCCAGCTGGATGTTGACCCCTTTGCAAGCAAGACGTGTCTTGAGTCCTGACACTCTATTACTCAGTTACTGATTAATTCCAGTACTGATCAAGCTACTGTCATCTTGGGAGGAGTGGGGGTCAGAGGAGGTTAGGGGAGAGGAAGTGGGGAGAAAGGAAGGCTAGAGTTCAGTTCTATTGTAAGCTCATGAGTCAGCTTTTGCAGACCTTATAGTGGTTGGTTGGGAGCAGGGTGCTAAGTGAATTCCTTAGAGGTTAGTTATAATCCTTCTCTCTGGCTATTGCTACTTCTTTGGAAGATTTCTTTATTCTGAATGTAAACATCAAAAGAAGAGCATTTCCATAGATATGATAGAAAAAAATAAGAGGATTCTATATGAAATCATAAACATCCATTTCACTTTGCTTGCTTTTTCTGTAAATAATATTTATTTTTCAAATTATATATAAAAATAGTTTTCAACATTTTTAGTTCCAAATTTTTCTTCCTTCTCCCTCCTCTCCCTCATCCCCAAGACAAGCAAGCAGTCTGATGTAGGTTATACATGTGTTATCATGTCAAACATATTTCCACATTAATCATGTTGTCAAAGAAGAAGAGAAGGGAAAAACCATGAAAGAAAAGTGAAAATAGTATGCTTCTATTTATAGTCTGGATGTAGATAGCATTTTCCATCATGAGACTTTTGGAATTGTTTTGGATCATTGTATTGCTGAGAAGACCTAATTCTGTCATAATTGATGATCACACAATGTTGCTGTTACTATGTACAATGTTCTCCTAGTTCTTTACTTCATTCAACATCAGGTCATAGAAGTCTTTCCAGGTTTTTCTGAAATTTACCTGCTCATTATTTCTTAGAGTACAAAAATCTTCCATTCCATTCATATACCACAATTTATTCAACCATTCCCCAACTGATGGGCATTTCCTCAGTTTCCAATTCTTTGCCATCACAAAAATATCACAGCATATTTTATATCCTGTGACTTCGCTAACGTTGTTAATTATTTAAAGTTTTTAGTACATTCTCTACAATCTGCTTGCTTTTTAAAAAGAGCTACTAGGAATATTTTAGTATATGTAGGTCCTTTTCCCTTTTTTATGATCTCTTTGGGATACAGACCTAGTAGTGGTATTGCTGGATCAAAGGACATACACAGCTTGATTGTCCTTTAGGTATAGTTTCAAATTGTCATCCAAAATGATTGGATTAGCTCACAACTCCACCAACAATGTGTTAGTGTTCCAATTTTCCCACCTCTCCAACATTTATCATTTTCCTTTTCTGTCATATTAGCCAATCTGATAGGTGTGAGGTGGTACCTCAGAGTTCTTTTAATTTGCATTTTTCTAAGCAATAATTATTATTTAAAGTATTTTTCACATGACAACAGATAGCCTTAATTTCTTCATCTAAAACTACATATTCATATCCTTTGACCATTTATTAATGGCAGAATGACTTGTATTCTTATAAATTTTACTCAATTCTCTATATATTTGAGAAATGAACCCTTTATCAGAAACATTTGCTGTAAAAATTGTTCCCCAACTTTCTTCTTTTCTTCTAATCTTGGTTACATTAGTTTTATTTGCGCAAAAACTTTTTAAATTTAATGCAATCAAAATTATCCATTTTGATTTTATAATGTTTTATATCTCTTGTTTGCTCATAAAATCTTCCCTTCTCCATAGATCTGCCAGATAAACTATTCCTTGCTCTCCTCATTTGCCTATAGTATCACCTTTTATATCTAAATCATGTACCTATTTTGACCTTATCTTGATATACAATATGAGATGTTGGTCTATGACTAGTTTCTGCCAAAGCTGAAAAAGCTTTCCCAGCAGTTTTTGTCAAATAGTGAGTTCTTATAACTGAACCTTTTGGTTTATCAAACAGTAGATTACATAGACATTTGGTACTATGTCTAATGTACCTAATCTATTCCACTGACCACCACTTTATTTCTTAGCCAGTACCAAATAGGTTTGATGATTGCCACTTTATAATATAGTTTTAGATCTGTTGAGACTAGGTCACCTTCTTCTGCATCTTTTTTCATTAATTCCACTGTTGACTTGTTCTTCTAGATAAATTTTGTTGTTATTTTTTTCTAGCTCTATGAAATAATTTTTGGTAGTTTGATTGGTATGGCACGGTATAAGTAAATTAATTTAGATAGAATCCTCATTTTTGTTACATTAGCTCAGTCTATCCATGAGGAATTGATATTTTTCCAGTTGTTCAGGTCTGACTTTATTTGTGTGAAGTGTTTTGTAATTGTGTTTATATAGTTCTTATGATTGTCCTGGCAGGTAGGCTCCCAAATATTTTATGTAGTCTACAGTTATTTATGGAATTTATCTTTCTATCTCTTACTGCTGGGATTTGCTAGTAATAAATAGAAATGTTGATGATTTGTGTGGGTTTATTTTATATCCTGTGACTTTGCTAAAGTTGTTAATTATTTAAAGTTTTTAGTACATTCTCTACAATCTGCTTGCTTTTTAAAAAGCATATTTTACTTCCTAAACATTACTTCCAAATTTGCTTTGTGTATGTTTCTTTATAAACTTCTTTCTTTTGTCTTCTGTGCATTTTTGTTAATGTGACAATATTCCTCTCTTTTTTGGCATCACTATTACTATACACACTGTCCTCCAAACTGCCTTCCCTAATTAAAATCCAAGAGAAAAAAAGAGGAAAAAAACCTAAAATGAATAAACACAGTAAGGAAAAAGAATCTGCATACTGTAGTTGTCCAAAGAGAATGTCTCTGTACCTTACATCCATTACTTTCCTATCAGGATCTGGTTAGTATGCTTCATCATGGGTCCTGTGCAAACATGGTTAATTATTGCATTGATCAGTTTTTAAGGCTCTCAAAGTTATTTTTCTTTACAATTGTGCCAATGTTATATAAGTTGTTTCCCTGGTTACATTCATTTCATTCTATTTCAATTTATACTACCCAAGATTCCCTTAAATTTTCTCTTCTTTCATTTCTTATGGTGCAATAATATCCTAGAATATTCATATATCACAATTTGTTCAGTCTTTCCCCAATCATCTAAATTATTATTTAAGGCTCCCCTTAGGTTCTAGTTATTTTGTGTTCATTTTTCTGCCCTTTTAATCCAATTTTCAAGATTAGGAAGTTGACTATTCTCTGAGCTATACATATACATACATATATATATATATATATATATATATATATATATATTCTCTGACCTATATATTCTCTGTACTACATATTCCTCTTTTAATTTTCCCACCTTATTTACCTTTTGTATCTTATGTATTTTTAAACTTTACTCTCTCTGTGGGTGTATATATGTGAGGGAAAGAGAAGGGAGGGAAGATAAGAATTAAGATAAAAATTAATTAATGTCAGATAAGAGTGAGATTCATCAGATGCCTGTTTCTGCCACCCCTTCCTCTATGTTGATATACTCAACTAGAATATGTATTCCATCATCTCCTCTCATTTATCATAGAAGTTGCTAGGTCTTATGTGAGCTTGACTGTGATTTCTTGGCAATTTAGCTATTTTCAGTACTATTTTTTTTTTGGATGTTGGAGCTCTGGATTTTGGCTATGACAGTCCTAGAGCTGTTCTTTTCAGGATTCTCCACTTTTCTCTCTCATTCTAAAATATCTGTGCAGTTTACTTTTATTGTGTTTTGAAACAGTGTACAGGTTTTTCACTTGCTTGTTTTAATGAAGGTTTTCAGGAAGCTCAATTATTCTTAAATTATCTCTCAACCTGTTTTCTAGTTCCAAATTTTTTGAAATTAGAAATATGGATAGGGTGGAGCCAAGATGGCTGAGTAGAAACAGCTCATCCAAGCCACTCTGCCCCCAGATTCCCCCCAAACTATGTAAAAGGGGACTCTGAACAACTTCTGGAGCCCCAGCACCCACAGAATGACACAGAGAAGCTAACCTCCTGCTGAGGACAGCCCAGCAGCCCTGCAGGAAGGACCAGGACAGCGGTCTGGGAGCTGGCAGCGTGCAGCACGCAGAGCATGGGGAGCCAAGCTGAGGTTTTAGCCCCAGGGCAGCAGCACCAGCAGCCAGCTGGAGAGACCCCAGAACACCAGCAGCTATGGTGATTCCAGAACTATCAACATAGACATGCCTAGGACAAAGTAAGAGGTGAGTGCCCTATGGACTTTGAGACCAGTATTTGGGGAATGTGTGGCTTCCTCCCCTGGGGGCTAGAAGCCACTGAGGAGACATGCCATTTTGTAGTTTTCAGAGGCAGCTCCAGCTCCCAGCCTGCGAATTAGTTGTAGGGAGATCCAGCGATCAGTCTTGGGGGGTAATTGCTCTTGCTTTAACCTCCCTGGATCTGGATTGTGATCTGGGGTGGAGGTCGTGGGTGGGTTTACAGCTTGCCAGAAACAGAAGCTGGCCCCCTCACATGTTTGGGGTGAAAGTTCCTGTCCAGGCCATATGGTGTCAACAAGCCCAAAAGAGTTAAGTAGCTTTTCCATAAACATCTAGTAAGTGTTAGAAATAGGATTCAAACCCATGTCTTCTTGATTCCAAGTCTAGCACTCCCTTCACTACACAATATTACCTGTTAAATATGTAAGTTAATATAGAGAAGAGGCTTTCTCCAGATATTGTTTGAAGACAAGAATGTGTAGAAACAACTCAAGGATCCAGGAGAACATAAGCCCAAAACCTGGCATCATAATGCAAGAAATAATACAAGAAAACTATTTAAAATTTCTAATCAGAGAATACAAAGTTCAAGTTGAAGGAATACGTGGATTTCTTTTTCCAAAAAAAATTTATTTATTTGCTTTTTTGGAGGGGGGAGGGCACGGCAATTGGGGTTAAGGACTTGCCCAAAGTCACAAGGCTAGTAAGTATTAAGGATTTGAGGCCAGATTTGAACTGAAGTCCTCCTGACTCCAGGGCTGGTGCTCTATTTACTGCACCACCTAGCTGCCCCATACATGGATTTCTAACAAGGGATGATCATGAAGGATACTGGAAGAAATTCTATTATTTTTTTAAAGACCAATAAAAATATATTTTAAAAGTCCTATCACTAAACACTCAACTGTCTAACCATACCCTCTTGCATTCAGTTTCCTTACCTAAAGAATAGAGAAAATTATCCCTGTATAACCTATATCACCTATCCCATGAGATTATTGTTTGGAGGAACAAAAGAGGTAAATATATATAAAGTACTTTGCAAACCTAAAAGTTTTATATAAATGTGTTGCTTTCTTTCCTCATGAATAATACTCCATTTCATGGTGAGGTTCAGTTGACAATTCAGTTACAGGAAAAAAAATATTGATTCATATCAATAGGGATAGTGTGGCAGGGAACTGGAAATCTTGGGAATAAGAAACACCCCAATGCACAAGTCCAATTACTGGATTTATGTTCCTAATATAGCAGGAATTACAAGTCAAATTCATCAATTTACATAAGGTTTCCCTAACTTAGTCAACTCTGACTCTCCCCATTTTAGAGATCTTTCTCAAAGAAGCCTCTGAAGAATTTTAATAGTCTGGCAGAGTTATCCTAGAGAAACAGATGAAAGGGGGAGAGAACTAGAAAGAGAGAAAATATGTCCTCTTGAATAGCAAGAACAAATTGAGGGAAGAAAAAAATCTTGTTGCAAGTAGAAGACCTTATTATTGGGAGAAAGGAAGGAAATGTTCCTAATACACCATAACCTTCATAAAGGGGTCAAGCATAGGAATTAATTTGAATGATTTGAAAAAGACAGCTCCCCCTCTCAATAAATCTACCAATGAGGCTTGTGTGCTAGAGAATAGATGAAAAGATGACCTAAAATTAAAAAGAACTTGATATTTTTAATTATACAATGAACCCTCAAAAATGACTCGATTAGATATATTAGCAAGTTAGTCCCCTCAGAAAGGGGATGACTACCACTCAAGAAGCCTTGAATTCCAGAAAATGCGGACCAGAATAAAGTGAAATATGAGGCTCCATCATCACTGGGGAACAAGGCAAAGGTTTAGTTACTAAATTATGTTACTAATATGGCAAAGACTGTAAATCCTTTCCACATTTTTTAAAAGTGCAAATGGCAGAACTGGTGAAGAGAATGATTAGTAAATGAAGTTCAAGAACCACCTGCTGGAGGAGAGTAGAACATAATGTGGCAAAAAGAACTGTATACATAAATCAACATAGATGAAGACTATATCCTGAAATAAAGCTACCAAAGGAGATATCCATAAAACATTCAGTGTGATGCAGATGGAAAAATTAAGAAAAGGAATTAAAATGTCACATCCAAATGGAGCTCCTTGATAAATACTGTAAGTCATGAAGACTATACATGCCTATAGGGACAAGTCCTATATGTTTCTATTAACTTAAAAATATAACTGTTGGGGGCAGCTAGATGGTGCAGTGAATAGAGTACTGGCCCTGGAATCAGGAGGACCTGAGTTCAAATCCGACCTCAGACACTTAACACATTTACTAGCTGTGTGACCTTGAGCAAGTCACTTAACCCCAATTGCCTTGCCTTCCCCCCTCCAAAAATAAAATAAAATAAAACTGTTCATGCTTTAAGCTTTGTAAGCTTGTATACTTGCAAGGAGAGCTGATAATTTACCTAGCTCATCTTGGAAATAATGTCAGAGAAATGAGCATCTCCCCAAAGTATACTCAACTCCTTTATATAAAGGAGCATCATCTGAAATAACAGTTACGTTAAGCAGATGCTTGGTCACAAGTAATATAACAAGAAGCCACTTATTAGAACAAGAGTACAAGTGCAAAGCAGAAAGAGCAGCATTCACTAGAGCTGACCATACAAAGAGACCATATATTCACTCTCCCTAGGAATCAGATTTATTTCAGCACCTGAAGAAGTAAGTGGATTGGGTGAAGAGACAAAAATACTGTCAGGGAGGAAAACCCTTTCAATTAATAAAGCAACCAAGTTCAGATCTTCAATACCTCTTACCTAGATGATTACATCCTAATTGATCTCTTAGTCTTTCCTCATTTCAACTTAACCCTACATACCACAGTGAGAAGTCTTCCCCTTATCATAACACTGCACTACTCAAAAACTTTCAATATGGCAGTGTCATTCAAGGCCTTCTATAATCTCGCCTCAATCTACTTTTAGTACCTTACTCCCATTTCCCTCCTTTATTTATCAAGACCTCAAGTAAAACTTGATTAGCCACCTCTAGCTTCATCTACATTGTTGGTCTCTTTCCTTTCATCCATTCTTATAGATTTAGCTCAAATACTAATTCTTATATTAACCTTTCTATCATCTCTCAAATGAATGTCACCTCTCCCTCCTCCAAAACTCTTGGCAGTTTCCTGGCATATTTCTTACTTTACATTCTATCTGGCATTTTCATTATTTGTACCTTTCACTTGGTTTCCCCAACAAGTTGGTAAGGTCTATGAGAACATGTTATTTATATTTGTATTTTGAACACAGTTGGTTGGCACTTAATGCTTATAAAGTAACTGGATGATTCTATAAAGCTAACCTCAAGGAAAAAGCATCCTGTGGCAGACCTGTCAGGCACAGTAACAAAATCAGTTCAATGAAATCTACTCCCTTCAGTCAATCTCAAAAGGTCAGACTGGAAAAAATGACCCACTAGGTCCTGCTGACTAAAGTTGGCTATAGCAGAGGCTGAAATTCAACAGTAAGACCTGTTTTGTCACTGGAAATACTCCAACACACACTAGCAAGTGAATTCAATTCTTTTTCCCCCTGCACCTCATTGTATATATGTTATGTCTAAGAGCTGAATTCTGATAATGTCCAGCAGGGAAGAATAAATGGCAAACTCATTAATTTTCTTTTAGTTTATTCTTAAATTCCAAAGGCTAAATATTAGCTTTAGCCAGACTTGAGGCTTTCTACAGATGTGCTTTCACATGAAAGTGTTAACTTAGCTTGGTTCCTTTGACCTTAGATTCCATTGTCTCTAGGATAATATGAAATATATGCAAATTATTGTGCCTCCCAGCTAGATTTCATGACAAATTTACATAATGTTCAAATTTAGAAGTCACTTAAAAAACTGAAGAACTGTAACAATGAGAGCATATTTTTAAAGCTTATGTTGCTGCCCAACACATTAATAGCCAACAGAATCGTTCTCAGAATTAGAAGAGAACATAGGGGCCATATAGTTTAAACAAAGCTTGGATTTAAAATGCCTTCCTTAATGAACCCAACCAATGAGCATAAATTCTTTAACTGGAAATGTGAAATGAGGGGTGGGGGGAAGTCACAACCACACTTCAACTGTGTTCTGCCTCTATCACAACAGCACCTTTCTTCCATTGATGAGTTCTTCATGCACACTATGTAAAAGTGCTAGTCCTAGAGTCAGAAAGACCTGAGTTTAAATTCAGCATCAAACACTTACTAACTGGGTGACTCTCAGAAAGTCACTTAACTTACTTGTTTCAAGTTTCTTCAACTATAAAATGGGGATAATAACACTAACTCACAATTTTGTTGTGAGGATCAGATGAGATGATATATATTTATGAAGTATTTAGCATAGTGCCTGTCACATAGTAGGTGCTATATAAAATGGCTATTCTCTTTGGCCCACCATTCATTAGTGAGTTCCTTTCATGAAGGTCCCAGAACAGCCATCCTCCTTTCTCTGGACTCAGTCAATAAACATTTATTAAGCATTTACTATGTACCAGGCACTTTAGTAAGCACTGGGGATACCAAGAAAGGCAAAAGACATTCTCTGATCTTGAGGAACTCACAGTCTAATGGAGATAGATAACATGTAAACAACTATGTGTAAACACGCTCTATACAGGGTAAATAGGAAATAATCAACAGAAGGAAAGCCTTAGAAATAAGGTTTCCTGTAGAGGATGGAATTTTAGTTGGGACTTAAAGCGAGCTAGGCAAACCAAGGGTTGGTGAGGAGAAAAGAGAAAATTCCATACATGAAAGATAGCCAGGGAAAATTGACCAAAGTAGAAAGATAGTCTAATTCAAGGAACTGCGAGGAGGTCAATGTCACTGGATTTAAAAATAAGGGGAAGGAGGGGCGGCTAGGTGTCGCAGTGAGTAGAGCGTCGGCCCTGGAGTCAGAAGGACCTGAGTTCGGATCCAGCCTCAGACACTTAATGCACACACAAACAAAAACCTAGCCTTGTGACCTTGGGCAAGTTACTTAACCCCAATTGCCCTCCAAAAAGCAAAAAAATAAAAATAAGGGAAAGGGATGTAAGTTGATGGAAAGGTGGGGAAGAGAGGGTGGTAATAAATTCTGAAGGGCTTTGAATGCCAGCAGATTATATTTGATTCTGGAAGTGATAGGGAGCCATTGAGGTTCATTAAGTAGGGGGTGACATGGTCAGAACTGCACTTTAGGAAAATCATTTTTGACAGCTGAGTGAAAGAAAAATTGGAATAGGGAAAAACTTAGATGAGGTAGAACAAACTAGCAGGCTATTTAAGTAGTTCAGGCACTATGGTAGTGAAAATATCAAAGGAGGGGTGGCTAGGTGACACAGTGAATAGAGCACCAGCCCTGGAGTCAGGAGGACCTGAGTTCAAATCCAGGCTCAGACACTTAACACAAAAAACTAGTCATGTGACCTGGGGCAAGTCACTTAACCCCAACTGCCCTACCTTCCCCCTCCAAAAAAAGAAGGAAAAGAAGGAAGGAAGGAAGAAAGAAAGAAAGAAAGAAAGAAAGAAAGAAAGAAAGAAAGAAAGAAAGAAGAAAAGAAAGAAAGATGTTAAAGGAGAGGAGTATATTCAAGAGAGATGTTGCAAAGGGCAAGAGATTGGATATGAGTTGTAAGAGTGAGAAGTTGAGGATGATGCCTAAGTTATGAACTTGGGAGAACAGTAGCACCGTCAATATTAATAGCAAAATTCTGAAAGGGGAAATGTTTAGGGGGAAAGGTAATAAATTCAGTTTTGGATGGGTTGAATTTAAGATGCCTACAGGGTACTCAGTTCAAGATGTCCAATAGGCAGTTGGACATTTGAGACTGGAGGTCATCAGAGAGGTTGTGGATGGATAAGTAAGCTTGAGAATTATCAGCATAAAGATGATCAAGTGAAATAGTATTGAAGGAGAATGTAAGATGGCCCAGGACAAAAATTTATGGGACCCTCGCAATTAGAAGACATGAAATGGAATTCCATCAAAGAAGTCTACAAAGGAGTGGTTGGATAGGTAAAGTAGTATCTGGAAAACTTAGAGAGTATCAAGGGAGGGAGAATGACTGATAGTATCAAAAATTAGAGAGAGGTCAAGAAGAATAAGGATTGAGAAAAGGCCACTGGATTTAAAACCATTTTGGTTAAATGATAATAAATGATATCAATCAGAAGCCAGATTGATAAATTAAGAAGAGAGGAAGTGGAATCACCTATTGTAGAAGTTCTCAAATTAAAGGGGAAGATAGATACGAGATGACAGCAGGGATGAAGAGGTCAAGTGAAAGTTTTCTGAGGATGGGGGAAACACAGGAATGGCTATATACAGTAGGGAACCAACCAATAGATGGGGGTGGGGATAGATAACAAAGAAAAAATGTGATGGAATGAGAACACTTATACATGTAGAGGGTTCAACTTGGTAAGAAGGGCTACCTTGTCATATGAGATGAGTGAAGGAGGAAATAGTGGCAAAAGGCATCTGGGAGACAGATAGGGAAGAGTGGAGAAGAGGGAGTTCTTGGCAAATGGCCTCTATTTGAGGTCAATATGAGGTAAGGTTCTCAGATGAGATGGTCAGGGGAAAGAGAGTCATGGTAAGTTTGAGGAGGGATGAAAAATTTTAGATCTAGTAGGGTGAGCAGAATAGTGACTTAATTAGTGAGAAGTAAAAGGATTACCTAGCAGCAGAAAGGGCCCAGTTGAGATTAAGTGAAAAATGTGTAGAGGATTCAGTCTGCAAATTTACATTTTTCTCCACCTTTGTTCAGCAGCATATGCAAAGGCAGTAGATACTGAGAGTGATAAGATGCTAAAACTTGGCAGGGTTCAATGATAAGGGAGCAAAGGACTCAAGTGAAGCAGACTGCATAGAGTTGAACTAGTCAAGACTGGAAAAGGAGAGTATAATTAGTGCATGGGATGATGGTGTGAGAGACAAGAGCCCAAGGGATTAGAAGTCATGGTATGGAAAAAGAACAGGGTTTGGGGCTGCAAAGAAGGGGAAGAGGTAGTATGACAATAGATTATGACCAGTTAAGGGAATTTCAGGGTTCAAAAACATGGAAGCGGTGCTTTTCTGAGTCATCCATAAGATCTAGAGTATCTTTTTGTGTCACTGAAATGAGGGTGGGGTAGGTCCTGAGAAATTAGTAAATTGAGGAACTGGGAGATTAAGATGTTTGAGGGAATATGTATTTAAGTCCCCTAGTATGGAGGCAGGGTTTGGGGAGAAAGAGAAAGATTGTGAACAAGGAACCTAGCTCATTGAGGAATAAAGGGCAGTGTCTTGAGGTCTGTGGACAATAGCTACTAGAATTTTATCAGGTGCTAGATATAGATTTTGGTGAACCTCAAAGGAGAGGTTGCTGATTAATGGTAGTAAGAGGATATTCTAGAAATAGTCTCAGGGAGCAAGTACATTTCAACTCCTTTACCTAGAGCAGTAATTATTCCCATCTGTCTTCCACTCATCACTTTGCTGTTTTCTAGCCCATTTCCATTTCCTTCCAGAAATTATACCTTAGTATGATTCTAAGGTCCATCATCAACCTGGACAGATGATTCCAAGGCCCTTCACCATCCCAAAACTATCTTCTAGATATTCTCCACCTGTGGTGCCCTAAATTTAGCAAGACATCCCAGACAGTACTATAGACTCCCTAACTTTGATGTCTCTTTTAATGCAGCCTAAGATTGCATTAGGCTAGGCTTCCCCGCCCTCCCCCATTGCATACTGTTAGCTAAACTTTTTTCAGCTAAGTATTTTTCATACAGTTCCCTATGCTTTTCTAGACACTGCTAGTCTAGCCACTCATTTCCCATTTTGTAGTGGGAAGCTTTAAAAAAAAAAAGTGTAACATTTTATATTTATCCCATCTCAACCTACAGCAGAATAGGGGGAGGGGGAATGAGAGGAAGGATGATGGATGGGAGGGCATCCTTGGGGGAGGGGAGGTTGGAAGTACCCACTAAAGAAGAGGGACAGGATCATGTAGGGAATGGACAAGGTGGGGGGTGGGATGAGTGGGAGGGAATTATAAGCAGCCTTGTACAATATATCTACTATGATAATGTTTTACATAGCTAGACATGTACAACATATACTGAATTACTTATTTTCCCAGAGGGAATGGGTGACAAAGGAGGAAGGAAATGGATCTGAAATTCGAGGTCTTAACATTAAATGTTTCAAATATTAAAAAAAATAATAACAATAAAAAACATTTTATATTTATCCCAATTAAATTTCATCATTTTATATTCAGCCCATTTTACTAGCTTGTAAAGATATTTTTGTGTCCTCACAGTCATTCAGTTTGCTGAATATCCATTCTAACTTTATGTCAACTGAAAATGACAAGCATACAGTCTCCAAGAATTTGATAAAAAATATTAAAAATTGAATCCTGTAAACTAAAAATAAACAAACAAATTAATAAAAAAAAATTCCATAAAGGGAAAAAAATGTTAAAAAGCACAGGACTCTTCTCTCTGGGTCAATTAACTAGATAACTCTTTCCAAGTTGATACAGAGCCAGTAATTAACACCTTTAGATTCCAATCATTCAAACAGGATTTAATCCACCTAACTGCATTACTGTTGAGTTCTTAATATTTCTTTTTTTTTTTCTTTAAACAAATACTTTATTAACTTCTGTTTTACATCATTCATTTCCGCCAGATTTTGAGTTACAATCATTTTCCCCCCATTATTCCCCTACCCAACCTCCCAGAATAGCAGTCCCACAAGATATCGCTTCCTCCAATCTGCTCTCTCCCATACCTTCTCCCATACCCCCATCGACTTTTCCATTAGAGGAAGATGAATCTTTGTGTCCCAATGCCTGCACATCTTATCTCCCAATTATAGGCAAAAGAGTATTAATAATAGTATTTATATATATATTTGAAACATTTAATGTTACGACCTCGAATTTCAGATCCATTTCCTTCCTCCCTTGTCACCCATTCCTTCTTGGGATATAAGTAATTCAGTATATGTTGTACATGTCTAGCTATGCAAAACATTATCATAGTAGATATATTGTTCAAGGCTGCTTATAATTCCCTCCCACTCATCCCACCCCCCACCTGGTCCATTCCCTACATGATCCTGTCCCTCTTCTATAGTGGGTACTTCCAACCTCCCCTCACCCCAAGGATGCCCTCCTATCCATCATCCCTCCTCTCATCCCCCTTCCCCCTATCCTGCTGCAGGTTGAGATATCCCATTTAGTATGTATGTCATTTTCTCCCTGAACCAAATTCAATGTGAATGTGGTTTTGCCTTTTTAGCCTTCCTTATTCTCCCCCTCCTTTGCAACCACTTCCCTATATGAGATAGTTTCCCTACCATGTCCTCTCCCCATCTCCTCTTGCCACTTTCCTCTCTCACCTCATAATTTCATCCCTTGAGTACTCTCTTCCCAACAAATTCAACCTATGCCCTCTATCCATATATAACTGTAACCATATACACACACATTCACATATGTATTCATATGGCCCACCCCTTCTTCCATTATTTTCATAGTGAGAAAGATATCATCGTCACAGTTATTGCTTTTCCATACAGGAATGTAAATAGTTCAACTTTGATAAGTTCCTTTTGATTTCTTTTCCCTGATTACCTTCTCAGGCATCTCTTGCTTCTTGTGTCTGGATGAATTTTCTATTCAATTCTGGTTTTCCTCAAGAATGCTTGAAAGTCCTCTCTCCACTGAATGACCATATTTTCCCCTGAAACAAAATACTCAGTTTTGCTGGGTAGGTGACCCTTGGGTTCATTCCCAGTTCTTTTGCCCTCTGGAATATCATATTCCATGCCCTTCGATCCCTCAGTGTAGAAGCTGCCAGGTCCTGGGCTATTCTGATTGTGTTTCCACAATATTGAAATTGTTTCTTCCTGGCTGCTTGTAGTATTTTCTCCTTGATCTGGGGATTCTGGAACCTGGCTATAATATTCCTGGGAGTTTTCTTTTTGGGATCTTTTTCAGGAGGTGATCAGTGGATTCTTTCAACCTCTATTTTGCCCTCTGGATCTAAAACATCAGGGCAGTTTTCCTTGAGAATTTCTTGAAGGGTGATTTCTAGGTTCTTTCTTTGATCATGGCTTTCAGGTAGTCCAATAATTTTTAAATTGTCTCTCTTGGATCTATTTTCCAGGTCAGTGGTTTTTCCCATGAGATATTTCACATTGCCTTGTAATCTTTCGTTTGTTTGGATCTGCTTAACAGCATTTTGATTTCTCATAAAGTCATTAGCTTCCATTTGCTCCAGTCTAACTCTGAAGGAATGAATCTCCTCAGTGAACTTTTGAGATTCTTTTTCCATCTGGCAAATTCGACTTTTTAAGGCATTCTTCTCCTCATTGCCCTTTTGGGCCTCCTTAGCCATTTGAGTTAGTCTATTTTTTAAGGTGTTGTTTTCCTCAGTCAGGCTGTTGACCCTCATTTCATACTTTTCCTGCATCCTTCTCTTCTCTTTCTAATTTTTCCTCCACTTCTCTTTGTATTTGTTTTTAAAGTCCTTCTTAGGTCCTCTATGGCCTGTAACCCGCTCATGTTTTCCCCTGGGGCTTTTGGAGCAGGACTTCTGACCTCACAGTCCTTTTCCCGCTCTATGCCCCCAAAATAGGAGTCTAGGGTTGCATTTTTCTGTTTTCCTTTGCCTTGGCATGTTGCCACTTAATTGCTTGACTTTTGGGCTTGTTGCCACACTGTGGCTTTAAGGCCAGATAGAGGAATTTTCGTCCCGAACGTGTGGGGGGCAACTTCCGTTTCTGGCAAGCTGTAAACCTACCCACAACTTCCACCCTGGATCACAATCCAGATCCAGGGAGGTTAAAGCAAGAGCGATTACCCCCCAAGACTGATCGCTGGATCTCCCCACGATTTGTAGGCTGGGAGCTGGAAATGCCTATGAAAACTACAAAGTGGCGTGTCTCCTCACAGCTTGCTAGCCCCCAGGGGAGGGGGCTGAAGGCCCCAATTACAGTCCCAAAGTCCATTTCAGACACTAACCTCTTACTTTGTCCTAGGCATGCTGTGTTGATAATTCTGGAATCTCCACAGGTCCTGGTGTTCTGGGGTTCCTCCAGCCGGCTGCTGGCCCTGCCGCCCTGGGGCTAAAACCTCGGCTTACTTGGACCTGGGCTCTGCTCGGCTCCTGCGCTCTGCGCGCTGCGCGCTGCCGGCTCCCAGACCGCTGCGCTGGTCCTTCCTGCAGGGTGCTGGGCTGTCCTCAGCGGGAGGTTAGCTTCTCTGTGTCGTTCTGTGGGTGCTGGGGCTCCAGAAGATTTTCAGAGTCCTTTTTTACATAGTTTGTGGAGAATCTGGGGGCAGAGAGGCTTGGACGAGCTGTTTCTACTCCGCCTCTTTTTTTTTTTTTAAGCAATTGGGGTTAAGTAACTTGCTCAAGGTTACACGGCTAGTCATTATTTATGTGTGGGTGCTCATTTTCTGAGGCCGGATTTGATCTCGGGTCATCCCAATTCTGAGGCCAGCGCTCTTACTCACTGTGCCACCTAGCTGCCCCTTAATATTTCTTAGAAGAATAACTTGAAGAACCTTGTCAAATTCTTACTGGGCAAATCTGGGTAAATGGTATCTATAGCATTTCCCTCATCTATTATAAGAGAGAGAGAGACACACAGAGACAGAGAGAGACAGAGAGACAGAGACAAAGACAGAGACAGAGACAGAGAGAGAAAAGAAATCAGCTATTCTTTTTTTCAGTTCATAAAAGACTTTAATAAGCATAATGCAGTTCAAATAGGGAGCAGTGTATATAAAATCAGGTTGTCCTTCCTTTAATGACCTCAAAATCTGACTTACCCTGAAATTCTGCAAATAGGAAGTACAAATGTTGGTTACACCCATGTACCCAGTCTCTAGCTTGGTTATTTAATATGACTCAGCCAAAATGGTTAAGATCACTTACCCAATTAATTCTAAGAATTCTATTACCGTTAGAATATTGTCTACAGATTTAGAATCAGAAGGGACCATAGAGTTTTAGTCCACTACCTTCATTCTTTTTCCTTTTTTTCAGAATTTATTTATTTATTTTTAGTTTCCAACATTCATTTCCACAAGATTTTGAGTTCTAAATTTTCTCCCCATCTCTCCTGTAACACCCACCCCAAGATGGCAAGCATACTGATTACTCCTTCCTCCAGTCTGCCCTCTCATATATCCCCCCTAAAACTGCCCTTCTCCCCTTCCCCCTTACTTTCTTGTAGGGCAAGATGGATTTCTATATATATTGCCTGTATATTTTCCAGTTGCATGTAGAAACATTTTTTTAACATTTGGAAATCAATTATTCTTCACAAAACCAGATGAGCTATTTGGAATCAATGCTTTCTTCTCTAGATTTTCTCTAATCTTTCTTATAATATTTTTGTGTTTTATATTAATTATATTAATCAATTATGTTAATTCTATATGTAACAATACACTCTGGACCACTGTCTTGGGACAAGCTACTACCTTTCCCCTTCAGTGTAGTTAGGGAATTGAGGCCTCTACCTTCATTAACACCATTACCTGAAGTCCCCATTGACTACGTTCTGTTTGTTAGAGGGTCAGTGACTAGCATAATTCCATTTAGCCCTTTAACAACAGATTAGTTTTTTCAGAAGGATATTTACTTCAAAAATATAGTAAAAATAAACATACAAACATTCCCCAGACCCACCCAATGCCTCATTACACCCCATCACACTCTGGAGGAGTGAATTCAAACCTTAGCTCGGTTCCTGTGTAGCATTGTTCCCATCATGCTCATGTCCATGTGTGGCATAACTGCCCAGATGAGCCTCTTTATCACCTTTGTCTAGGTTGGAATCCCAAAAGGCTCTCCTTGCTCTTCTAGCTAATAAACCTAGGCTCTGAAATTCTGGAATGCTGAGAGAAACTCCACCCCCTTCACACATTGGTGACATCAATGGTGCTGCACCTGGCACCTGAACTCTGAAACAATAGGATGCTAAGGAGCCCTCTGGACCTTTTGAAGATCATAGACTTTATTGCCTTCACTAGTCATTGATCTCCAACTAAGCAGGCAGAAAGACTGAATTATACATAGGCTTTAAAAAAAAAGGTGACTCCAGACAGCTTTTTTTTCACTATATTTTTAGCTAACAAAAACCAGTTACAGAATATTTACCCATGCTCCAAGTTACTTTCCTTACATGTCATCACTATTCTCCTGGAAGCAGGTCCCTAGCATTTTCCGTGTAGAGATGCCATCTGTTCCCTAGCATCTACTATGGTGAAAGATACTAATCCAGGTCTTATCGTGTTTCCATTCACCTGAGTAGTGGTCCTTTTCCTTCTTTGATCCTTCTGTTTTCCCCAGTATACATATTTTTTTTAATTTAAGCATTTTGTGGACTTAGCTTTCCTAAGAAATGGTAAGTCTCAGCTCTCCTGACATTATTCTTGAAAAATTAGACCATGCTTTTGTATTTATAATCATTACTTCCATTTTCTGTATATTTCTTTTTAAAATCTAAGTTGGTTAATAAGTTCCCTGTACATTAGGAATAGTAGTATCCTCCTTCACCATCAGCCTTATTTCCACCCTACCCCAGTCTCACCTCCACCATCAAGGAAAGCAACTTTTTTTTTTTTTTTTTTTGCAGAAGATGCCTGTCATTCTCATTTACAAGAATCAACAACTGTCTAAAACTTACAACCAGTGGAGAAAGTAAGTCAACCTGGTTGAAATAGCAACAGGTCCTCAATGACAAAGAGGTAGCAGATGCTGGGCAGATCAAATACCAGCCAGCATCCTGACCATTACCTCACTTCATAGCCAGGTGGAGAAAGCCCGAGATCATTGCCCAGGAGGTCTAGAAATAACAATGCCCTATCAAATGGTCACTACCGACACAGTTGGACATAAAGAACACAAGATCCAATCAACAAACAAATATAGGGATTGACTGAATAAATATATAAGTAAATTACTTCCCTAAGGTCACATGACTAGTAAGGAGAAGGATAATAGTGTATTCAGAAAGGGAGTCAAATTTATATTGAGTATGTTTTGCAGGAATTCTACTGATCTTTCTTGACCCTGCACAGTACTTTTAAACTATGGTGGTTCCCCAGAGAGTATTCTTAGATTTTCATAGGATTTCCTGGGTTGCTATTCCTCATCTCACCAATACGTAATTCACCCATTCAGAAATGACATTTTTTCCCATAGGTTCTAGAAAATGGAAAAGGAGGTAATACTGAGGCTATACTATTTGACACAACTTGTGATTCAATAGCAAGCCAATTAGAAAACAATACCTGTAAAAAGCAGCTTTTCTTTCTTGTCTTTCTTAGAATAGCTTAGGACAAAGTATGATTTACTTTCTTTTTAAAGAGCTGCTAGAAGTATGCTATAATTATTTTGTCTAGGAAGCAGAAATTTACAGTCCTATAAATTAAAACTTAGTCCCTGATTGGCATTTCAGAGTCCCAAATTGGCTAGGGCTACTAAAATTCTATTGAAAGGAACAACTAAGGAGGTTGGAATAAATAAAGTGATATCACCACATCAAAATACAAGATTTGTCCCTGACCTTGAGGAAGGATATACTAGCTATGGAGAAAAAAAAAAAATATATATATATATATGTGTGTGTGTGTGTGTGTGTGTTTATATTTATATAAACATATCCACATATATAGTATGTGCATATACACACCGTGCATATATTCATATGCTGATGTATAGTTGTTTCAGATACTTTATGACTGCATTTGGCTTTGTTTTTTTGGCAAAGATACTGGAGTGGTTTACCATTTCCTTCACCAGCTCATTTTACAGATGAGGAAACTGAGGCAAACAAGGTTAAGTGACTTGCCCAGGGTTACACAAACTGTGTCTGAGGTCAGATTTGAACTCAGGTATTCCTGACTCAAAGCCCAGTGTTCTATCCACTATGCCACCTAGCTGCCTCCATATATGCATATACATGTGTGTATATATGTATCTGCATGTTTATATGTATATGTAGATATTAGACGCAGATATAACAACCATATCACATAGTATTTCAGTGGAATTACTCTGAAAATAATATGCAGGATAGATTAGAGTGGCGAGATACCTAGCTAAATCAATAATTTATCAGTATAATCAAATATGATGGACTTTGCCCTAGGTATAGGCAGTGAAACAGAAAGGAATCCATAATTCAATTCAACAAGCACTTATTTTAAAAATATTTTTATTTCATTGAATATCTCCCAATTACATTTCTAAAATATTTAACATTCATTTTTAAAATTTTTAATATTAAATTCTCTCACATCCACTCCTCCCTCACTCCCTTGAGAAGGCAAGCAATATATCAATTATACATGTGAAGTCATGCAAAATATATTTCCACATAAGCTTTACTGCAAAAAAAAAAGACACAAAAAGTAGAGAAAAAAAGTGAAAAAAGTATACTTCAATCTGTTTACTCTCTGGAAGTGGTTAACATTTTTCATCATGTGTCCTTTGGAATTACCTTGGATCATTGTCTTGATAGAGTAGCTAAGTCTTTCACAGTTGCTCACCATTATAATATTGCTATTGTTCTCTATGTACAATGTTCTCCTGATTCTCTTCACTTCACTTTGCTTCAATTCATGTAAGATGTCCCAGGTTTTTCTAAAGCCATCCCCCTCATCATTTCTTATAGCACAATAGTATTCCGAAACAATCATATGCCACAACTTGTTTAGTGATTCCCCAGTTGATGGGCATCCCCTCAGGTTCCAATTCTTTGCCAGCACAAAAAAAAAAAATGTTGCTATAAATAATTTTACACAAATAGGTCCTTTTCCTTTTTGTTTGATCTCTTTGGGGGGACAGAGCTAGTAGTGGTATTTCTGGGTCAAGGTGTATGTACTGTTTGAGAGTCCTTTGCATGGTTCCAAATTTTCCTCCAGAATGGTTGGACCAGTTCACAACTCCATTCATTAGTGTCCCTATTTTTCCACACTCACCTCTAGTATTTATTATTTTCCATTTCTGTCATATTAGCCAATATAATGGGTGTGAGGTGTACCTCAGAAGTTTTTATTTGCATTTCTCTAATCAATAGTGATTTAGAGTATTTTTTTTCATGTGACTACTGATAGCTTTGATTTCTTTTTCTGAAAACTGCCTGTTCATATCCTTTGACCATTTATCAGTTGATAAACATTTATACATTTGAATCAGTTCTCTATATATTTGATAAATAAGGACTTTATCAGAGAAAATCATAATACAGATTTTCCCTGATTTTGTGTTTTCCTTTTAATTTTGGCTGCATTAGTTTTGTTGGCATGAACTTTTTATTTTAATTTTTAATTTCATGTAATCAAAATTATCCATTTTATTTATTCTATTTTCTTTCTCTTTTTTTGGTCATAAATTCTTCCCTTATCCATAGATCTTACAGAAAAATCTTCTTATATTCCCCCAATGTACTTAAGATCTCACCTTTTATGTCCAAGTTATCCATCTTTTTTGATCCTCTCTTGGAATATGGTTTGAGATGATGGACTATGCTTAGTTTCTGCCAAACTGTTTTCTGGTTTTCCCAGTAGTTTTTGTCAAATGATGTGTTCTTGCCCCCCAAAATTTGAATCTTTGGGATTATCAAACACTAATTACTTCTATCAATTTCTACTGTGTATTTGTGTATTTAATCTATTCCACTGATCCACCATTTGATTTCTTAGCCAGTACCAGAGCATTTTGTGATTACTGCTTGGTAATGTAGTTTGAAATCTGGTACTACTAGGCCACCTTCCTCCAAATTTTTTTCCATTGAATTCTGTAATATTCTTGATATTTTGTTGTTCCAGATGAATTTTGTTATGATTTTTTTCTAGTTCTATAAAAATAATTCCTTGGTAGTTTGATTGGTGTGGCACTGAATAAAGCAAATCAACTTAGAATTGCCATTTTTATTATATTGGTTTAGCCTACCCGTGAGCAATTATTTAGATGTTTTTATTTGCATGAAAAGTATTTTGTAATTGTATACATGTAGTCCCTGGGTTTTGATAATCATTAAATATCAAATTTATCCAATGTCTGAATTAATCAAACAGACTGCTTTGCTTTGCTTTAAAATGCCCTTTCCTGTGTCCACAACTTGAACGGCCAGGTAAGATTGGGAATAGGTATTTCTTCCCTCTTTGTGACAGGATGCTTGGAAAATTAGAAATTCTCTTGGAGATGCATTCCAGATAAGGAAGTCAGAGACATTCTGAGAATGTAGATCTCCACTGTCTTGTCATTTGTCCTGTATTCACGTGGAAGTCATAAATCTGAGGGACATAAACATCTTGGGATTGTGCAAAAACATAAAATCTTTGTTAAATCTTGTATTAGTCAGAACTTAGACTCTGACTCTGTGTGCACATTATCAGCTAACTTTAAGGAAATAAATGAAATAACTGTATATCACCTAGTTTCTCTGTCTACTTTAGCCAAACTTTGTAGATTAACAGTTTCAATAAGCACTTAGAAAATGGCTATTATATATGTTATTGTCTTTTACCCAGTTCTCAAGAATCTTACAATCTAATGGGGGAAGGTCAAGAGCAATATAAAAGAAAGTGAAATGGGAGGGTGGGAAGTGTCCAGGTAAATTGCTAAGAAATTTGAAGAGAAAGAAATCACTTTCACCAGGTTTTTTGGGAGGAGGGGGAGAATATAGGGGTTGAAGTGGAGTTATGGAAGGTTTCATAAAGTATGTGATATTGGAATTATACCTTGAAAGAGGTGAGATATTTCATCAGAGGAAGATGAAGGAAGGAAGGGGTCCATTCTAGAAGCTAGTTGATGTCTTGAGAACCAGAGGTCAGTATAAAGGAGGAGGTAAGGAATACCATTTGGATAGAGTATAAATGTATGGAATAATATGATAATATACTAGACAAAAAATTTAAAAGACAATATATTAATAGTATGGGTGAAGATTCAGGCAAAACAAGACTTGGTTAGTGATTAGATAGGGAGGCAAAAGAAAAAGAGACAGTGATCATTCTATGAAGAGTCATTTATAGAAATGGAGAGGTTGGGAAGTCAATTAGCATTTATTAAGTGTGTTCTGTGTTCCAAGAAAGATGCTAACCCTGAAGATACAAAGAAAATCAAAATACAGTCTCATTTTTCAAGAAGTTCAAGATCGAATGAGAGAGACAATATGTAAGCAAGTTCAACATACCTATTTTACATATGCTATATTTCAAATATGTACTGAGTATCCAGGATTTCAGAATTAGGTGAGGTAAACAGGAGGATATAAGGCAATAAACCTTCTTTGAGTAATAAATTTCTCTTTTCTGAGTCTCAGTCCACTCAACTACAAATTATAAGAGTTAAATTATAGTGACTTCTAAGGTCCTTTACACCTCTAAGGCGATGGACTTCACTTCTTGGAAGCTTGTGGTTTATAAATGAACCCCCACATGGAGAAAGTCCACATCCATCTGAAATAAAGCAGAGATCTGAAAAATTCATGATCACTTTTATCATGTATTTTCTGAGACCAAAACTGTATTACATTGATTTCCCATTAACTTGTTATTGCTCACCAGAACAAGGGCCCAGGAAAGATGCCAGCTGGCCTCAGTCAGGACTTTTAGAGAAATCCTGGGATCCAAAGATAAAAATATGTGGGTGGTGAGGGAACATGCCAAAATATTTGGATAGTATGGTTAATCGTTTTTGTGGCTTGAAGAATTAAGTGGGGAGAAAGAGATTCCTAAAAACTAAAAAGTATTTCAAATAAATGTTGTAGTCCACTGAATGATACCTGAGAGTTTCTCCATAGTGAGAGATAGGAGAAGAGAATAAGCTTTTTAAAAGTACCTTTTATGTGGCTGCTCTGTGCTACACGCTTTTCACAAATATAACATTTGATCCTCATAAAAACCCTGGAAGGTATTATCTTCATTTTGTAGTTGAGGAAACTAAGGCGAACAGAGATTAAGTGACTTGCCCACAGCTAGCAAATGAGGCCAGATTTGAACTCAGGTCTTTCTGATTCCAGCCCTAGCACTCTTCTGTGACATCAGAGGCCTTGTAAGGGGGAGAAGACAGATGCTATAATCATAGTTCCAATTCCGCACAAGAGGGAAGGGCTGTTAGGTAGTCTTTGGGCTTAGAGTCCACTCAGATCTTGAAGACTCAGGGAACACTAGAATAAAAACTTAGTAGTTAATCCTAAAGGGAGTAAAACCAAGTAGTTGAAAGACACCAGCAAATAGACCCAGAGAAAGACTCAAAGCTGTATCAAATAATTAATGGCTAAGAAAACCAGGGGTAAGAGTCTTGGTGGTGCACATATGGGCAAGGTTCAAGCTGGTGAAAGTTGCTTAAAACAAAAGTAATTTTGGTTCATCATAAGAAAGAACTTTCTAACAATTAGACTTGTCCAAAAATGAAATGATCCACCTTGGTCACCCATCATTTGAAATTTAGCAAAAGCTTAATGATCACAAGTCAGGGATACTGTGGATAAAATTCTTACTTTGGGCTGGAGTTGAAGTAGATGAACTCTAAGGTCCCTTCCAACTCTAAAAGTCTTCAGTCCTAAATGATTAATCTAATGGCTAAGCAGAGGGTTTAGGGGACCTGAATAATAGGAAAACTGGTCAGAATGTGAGAAAAAAGATAGGATATTTGATACAAAAAATAACTGACCTAGAAAACAGGTCAAGAAGAGACCAATTAAAAATCACTGAACTCCCTGTAAACCATAATTTTTCTTTAAAAACTTGGACACTATATTCCAATAAATAATCAACAAAAACTACACAGATCTATTAGAACAAGAGGGAAAAATAAAGACAGAACCCACCAATCATCTCTTGAAAGGAACCACCTCCCACAAAAAGTCTCAAGATTCTCATTGTCGCGGAGCCAAGATGGCGGAGTAGAAACAGCTCGTCCAAGCCTCTCTGCCCCCAGATTCTCCACAAACTATGTAAAAAAGGACTCTGAAAAACTTCTGGAGCCCCAGCACCCACAGAACGACACAGAGAAGCTAACCTCCCGCTGAGGACAGCCCAGCACCCTGCAGGAAGGACCAGCGCAGTGGTCTGGGAGCCGGCAGCGCGCAGAGCACAGGAGCCGAGCCGAGCCCAGGTCCATGTGAGCCGAGGTTTTAGCCCCAGGGCGGCAGGGCCAGCAGCCGGCTGGAGGAACCCCAGAACACCAGGATCTGTGGAGATTCCAGAATTATCAACATAGACTTGCCTAGGACAAAGTAAGAGGTTAGTGTCCTATGGACTTTGGGACCTGTATTTGGGGAATGCGTCAGCTCCCTCCCCTGGGGGCTAGAAGCCGCTGAGGAGACACGCCATTTTGTAGTTTTCAGAGGCATTTACGGCTCCCAGCCTACAAATCGTGGGGAGATCCAGCGATCAGTCTTGGGGGGTAATCGCTCTTGCTTTAACCTCCTGGATCTGGATTGTGATCTAGGGTGGAAGTTGTGGGTGGGTTTATAGCTTGCCAGAAACGGAAGTTGCCCCCCACACGTTCAGGACGAAAATTCCTCTAGCTGGCCTTAAAGCCATAGTGTGGCAACAAGCCCAAAAGTCAAGCAATTAAGTGGCAACATGCCAAGGCAAAGGAAACAGAAAAATGCAACCCTAGACTCTATTTTGGGGGCATAGAGCGGGAAAAGGACTGTGAGGTCAGAAGTCCTGCTCCAAAAGCCCCAGGGGAAAACATGAATGGGTTGCAGGCCATAGAGGACCTTAAGAAGGACTTTAAAAATCAAATAAGAGAAGTGGAGGAAAAATTAGAAAGAGAAATGAGAAGGATGCAGGAAAAGTATGAAATGAGGGTCAACAGCCTGACTGAGGAAAAACAACACCTTAAAAAATAGACTAACTCAAATGGCAAAGGAGGCCCAAAAGGGCAATGAGGAGAAGAATGCCTTAAAAAGTCGAATTTGCCAGATGGAAAAAGAATCTCAAAAGTTCACTGAGGAGATTCATTCCTTCAGAGTTAGACTGGAGCAAATGGAAGCTAGTGACTATGAGAAATCAAGATGCTGTTAAGCAGATCCAAACAAACAAAAGATTAGAAGGCAATGTGAAATATCTCATGGGAAAAACCACTGACCTGGAAAATAGATCCAGGAGAGACAATTTAAAAATTATTGGACTACCTGAAAGCCATGATCAAAGAAAGAACCTAGAAATCACCCCTTCAAGAAATTCTCAAGGAAAATTGCCCTGATGTTTTAGATCCAGAGGGCAAAATAGAGGCTGAAAGAATCCACCAATCACCTCCTGAAAAAGATCCCAAAAAGAAAACTCCCAGGAATATTATAGCCAGGTTCCAGAATCCCCAGATCAAGGAGAAAATACTACAAGCAGCCAGGAAGAAACAATTTCAATATTGTGGAAACACAATCAGAATAGCCCAGGACCTGGCAGCTTCTACACTGAGGATCGAAGGGCATGGAATATGATATTCCAGAGGGCAAAAGAACTGGGAATGAACCCAAGGGTCACCTACCCAGCAAAACTGAGTATTTTGTTTCAGGGGAAAATATCATCATTTAGTGGAATAGTGGACTTTCAAGCATTCTTGAGGAAAAAACCAGAGTTGAATAGAAAATTTGACATTCAGACACAAGAAGCAAGAGATGCTTGAGAAGGTAATCAGGGAAAAGAAATCAAAAGGAACTTATCAAAGTTGAACTATTTACATTCCTATATGGAAAAGTAATAACTGTGACTGATGATATCTTTCTCACTATGAAAATAATGGAAGAAGGGGGTGTGGTCATATAAATACATATGTGAATGTGTGTGTATATGGTTACAGTTATATATGGATAGAGGGCATAGGTTGAATTTGTTGGGAAGGGAGAATACTCAAGGGATGAAATTATGAGGTGAGAGAGGAAAGTGGCAAGAGGAGATGGGGAGAGACAGGGTAGGGTAAACTATCTTATGTAGAAGAAGCAAGGGGAAGGGTTGCAAAGGAGGGGGAGAATAAGGAAGGCTAAAAAGACAAAACCACATTCCCATTGAATTTGGTTCAGGGAGAAAATGACATACATACTAAATGGGATATCTCAACCTGCAGCAGGATAGGGGGAAGGGGGATGAGAGGAGGGATGATGGATGGGAGGGCATCCTTGGGGGGAGGGGAGGTTGGAAGTACCCACTATAGAAGAGGGACAGGATTATGTAGGGAATGGACCAGGAGGGGGGTGGGATGAGTGGGAGGGAATTATAAGCAGCCTTGTACAATATATCTACTATGATAATGTTTTATAGCTAGACATGTACAACATATACTGAATTGCTTATCTCCCAAGAAGGAATGGGTGACAAGGGAGGAAGGAAATGGATCTGAAATTTGAGGTCGTAACATTAAATGTTTCAAATATATATAAATACTATTAGTAATACTCTTTCGCTTGTAATAGAGAGATAAGATGTGCAGGCATTGGGACACAAAGATTCACCTTCCTCTAATGGAAAAGTCGATGGGGGTATGGGAGAAGGTATGGGAGAGAGCAGATTGGAGGAAGCGATATCTTGTGGGACTACTATTCTGGGAGGCTGGGTAGGGGAATAATGGGGGGAAAATGATTGTAACTCAAAATATGGCGGAAATGAATGATGTAAAACAGAAGTTAATAAAGCATTTGTTTAAAAACAAAAAAAAACAAAACAAAAAAAAAAAGAGGTGAGGTGACTTGTCCTAGGTATACATGCCAAGAGACTATTGCAAAATTAATATGTGAACATCATCTGTCATCTTCCTCTGTACTTCTCAAATCATCAGACTATATCAACCTTATTAAATATAGTCCAGTCCGTCTAACCAAAAAAAAAAAAAAAAGATTCTCATTGTCATGGCCCAAATTCAGAGTTCCTTCACCAAAAAAAAAAAAAAAAAAAAAAAAAAATTTAAATACTGCAAGTATCCAGAAAGCTGTTTGAGTACTAACTAGCCATAGTTAAAAATCATCCAACACTTGATAGCTTCTATGATAAATGAGAGATATCCTATGACGAGGATATGATACTCAAAAGTCAAGGACAGTTGAAACCCAGAACAGTTGAGTATAATGTTAAAAAAGGAAATAGATATTTAATGTAAGAGAACTTTCAAACATCTCTGATAAAAAAACAGAGTAGGAACTTTGAAATACAAATGAGAATTGAGAAAAGTCTAGAAAGGTAATTTTATTTAAGCAAAACGAATAAGCTGTATGATGACATATTGCTGACATTCTAATAAGGGAAGAAATGTATCCCTTCAGAACTTTAATGTTTTCAAAGTGTTTTGAGGAAGTTACATAAGAAAAACAGAAGACCTGGGAATGAATTGGTTCGGTTCTCAGGGACCAAAGAAAATAAAGAGAAGGCAAAGCAAAATGAGGAATACAATAGCACAAAAAGGAAGAAAAAAATGGTGGGATTTACTATTTCTTAGAATTGGGTAACATAAGAACAGCACACAAACATGAAGGAAGTGGAAAGGGGGAAGTGGGTATCAGATGAAGCTCATTTCCGTTTTAAAAGACAAAAGAAGATTGAACCCTGCTCACAAGTACACACGCACAGAGTTTAGGGTCAGAATACATCACAACAATAATAATATTACTTATAATAATAATTACTACCATTTATATAGTGCTTACTATGTGGCAGGCACTGAGCTAAGTTCTTTACAATTATCTCATTTGATAATAACTCAACAGGAAAACAAGCAGGAATAGAAGGATGATATCAGTGGGTAGGGAAAAAAATTAAGTGAAAGATCCCTTTCTGATCCTGAAGAAATTGAAGAAAAGTTGAGAGGAGAAGAAAAGCAGAAGCAAAAAACTAGAATCTAAGAAGGTACCTTAGGTTCCCCATTACAAACGTGGGGAATTGCTTAAAAAAATTGTCATTTATGAATGCAATGAAATATTATTGCATTATAGAATAATAATAGTTTGCAAAGTATTTTGCATATGATATCTCATCTGTCCTTACAACAACCATTTTAGAGATGAGGAAATTGGGGCTGAGATAGGATGAGTGACTTGACAGAGGTCATACAGCTAAGTATGTGTCAAAGACGGGATTTAAACTCACATTTTCCTGATTTGAATTCCAACACTCTATCCACTGAACCACCTAGCTGCCTATGACAAAAGGTGTGATGTGAACTGACACAGAATGAAATGAGCTAAACTAGGAGACAAATTTAAGCAAAATTTTGTAGAGAAAAACAACTATGGGGCGGCTAGGTGGCGCAGTGAATAGAGCGCCGGCCCTGGAATCAGAAGGACCTGAGTTCGGAGCCGAGCTCAGACACTTAATCCGCACAAACAAAAACCTAGCCATGTAACCTTGGGCAAGTTACTTAACCCCAATTGCCCTAAAGGGGCGGCTAGGTGGCAGCAGTGAGTAAGAGAGCCGGCCTGGGAGTTTGGATGACCCGAGATCAGATCCGGCCTCAGAAAATGAGCACCCACGCATAAACAATGACTAGCCGTGTAACCTTGAGCAAGTTACTTAACCCCAATTGCGTTTAAAAAAAAAAAAAGAAAGAAAAGAAAAAGAAAAACAACTATGAAATTCTTAAAAACTGTGATCAAGTGCAATGGCCAACCATGTCTGTAGAGGATTTATAATGAAACATATTTCCCACCCCTTGACAAAGACAGTGTGGGCACTTATCTTGTTGGTTCTTTTCACTTCACTATATTTATTTGTTGCAAAGGACTTTTTCTTTCTTATTTCTCTTAGTTTTCAACTGGGAGAGAGGGAGGACATTGCATGATTACCAATTGTGATGCCATAAAATAGAGGAACATTGTAACATCAATTTTTTTTTAATAATGAGAAGAGAAGGAAGTTCAAAAGGAAGCACAGCTATTCAGGACTATTTTGAAGATAAGGTGGAGAATTTTTTTTTCTAAATAAAGTACAATGAAATGAAGATTCACAATTTGATACTGAATTTTTTTCTTTGGTAAAAGCAGAGACTCACCTGAGCTCTCCCAAATTCCCATACAAACAACTTTAAAATACTACTTCAAATCAAATTCTGGAACAGCAAAACTAATAAAAGTTTGGAGTGAAACAAATTTCTAGCATAAGACAATTTAGATGGTTGTTAGAAAAGGTCTCTCTCATCACAGTTACGCCTATCTATAGCTCAGTGCAACACAGACTTACCGTCGATTACAGGGGAATGGGGGCCATAGTCTCTGGTTCAAGTCAGATAGTCTCATTTACACTTGTAACCATAGGCGTGTAGAAGTTTAAGGCACAATTCCAAGGTTATAAGGAGCAAAAGCACTTATGGCCTTAATGGCACAGAGACCCTGGTCACAGTTCCAGGGGGAAAAAAAGTACTTGTGGTCACTCAGAGACCAGAGCACAAGCCAGGATAGCAATAAACACATCTCTCCTTAGATCATGCTACCTTGAAAGAAATAAAAACTTATATACACCCAGAGCTAGCTCAGTAAAGAGCAACATGAAAAACCTAAAGTTTGGGACAGTTCCCCCTCTATTCCAGAAGCAAAGTCAAACTTTAATATAAGATTAGAGGTTAAGAAATAGGTTGGGAAAATAAGCAAACATCAATCAAAAAAAAAAAAGAATTTAATCATAGAAAGTTACTATGGGACAGGGAAGATCAAGACACAAACTCAGAAGAAGACAACAAAATCAAAATAGCTACATGTAAAGAAAAATATGAATTGGTCATAGGCCCAAAAATAATTTCTGGGAAAAGCACAAAAAATGATCTCTTGGGATTTATACCAGGAATGCAGAACTAGTTCAGTATTAGGAAATCTTTCAGTATAATTGACAATAAAAAGTAACAAAAATCATATGATTATCTCACTATATCCAACGAAAACTTTTGACAAAATACAACACTTATTCCTGTTAAAAAAAAAATTAGAGGGGGAGGAGCCAAGATGGCGGAAAGGAAGCAGTAACCTCGCTGAGCTCCTCTGTCACTAAGGCTCAAAGAGTGAATCTGAGTGGAATCCGGAGTGACGGAGCCCACTGGAAGACGAAGTGTGGCAGAGTCCAGCCCAGGAGGTTGCCCAGTGTGTCCGCACAGGTCGAGCGCAGAGCAAGTGGTGTCTGCACAGCCCAGACCTAAGAGCAGACAAGCAGACTACACCAGAGAGAGCAAAAGCCCCAGCCTGCAGACTTACCGAGGACGAATCACAGTCATCTATCAGACGGGTAGGATCACTGGAGCCAGGTAAGAGAGTTGGGCCCTCAGTGGAAAGAGTGGCTTCTCTGGCTGCATTCAGCCCCCAGCCTGGAAGTTTAGAAACTGCCTGCCTGAATAATACAGGGGCTGGAATGGCAAAGTAAATTCTAGCTGCTCAGATCCTCCCATCCCTCCTTCATGAAGCAGAAAACCCAAAGATAAGTCTCACACCCAGACTGAAATCCCAAGTTAATGGAAATAGCCCCAGGCTATAGAGTTTCCAAGAAGGGGTGTAACTGAGATAGTCAGGAGTCTGAAGAGAAGAGAGGGTGGGGTCCCAACAAGCCCCACCTCTCCTCACCAACAAAAGCCTACTTATAGCCCAGGGATATAGAGGCAGAAATCTGAAGTGGTCAGACTCACCCATACCTACTCATCTACATCCCTCATTGACTTCCCTGACTTAGCCATAAACTAGCCACCCAGAGGTATTCAAAGTCAAGGATCAGGCCTTAAACTCAGCCTGAGAAACTAAGAAACAGGAAATCACAATGGGAAAAAAAGAAGCCGAGAAGAAGAAGGGGAAGGCAAAAAAGTCTATTCGAGCATACTATGCAGGGCAAGAACAACAAAATACACAGGACAATATAGACTCTCTACCCACACCTGAGACCACAGAAGGAAACATGATCTGGTCTCAAGCCCAAATAGCATTCCTGGAGGAGCTTAAGAAAAATTTTAAAGACCAAATCAGGGAGGCAGTGACCAACTTGGAAAAACGTCTCAGTGAAGTAATTGGAGAAAATACCTCCCTAAAAAAGGAACTTCAAAAAATAACTGAAGACCATAATTCACTAAAAATTAGAAACAATCAAATTGAAGCTCAGAACTCTATGATGCAGCAAGAGTCAATCAAACAAAATAAGACGATCGAAAAATTGCAAGAAAATGTAAAATATCTCACTGGAAAAATAACTGACCTAGAGAACAGATCCAGGAGAGACAACCTAAGAATTATTGGTCTACCAGAAAGCCATGATGAAAAAGCAGCCTAGACAACATCCTCCAAGAGATTGTCAAAGAAAACTGTCCTGAGGTCCTGGAATCAGAAGATAAAATAACTATCGACAGAATTCACCGGACTCCTCCTGAGAGAGATCCCAAACTGAAAACTCCAAGAAATATAGTAGCCAAATTCCAGAATTACAAGATTAAAGAAAAAAATCTACAAGCAGCCAAAAAGAAACAATTCAAATATCGAGGACCTACACTTAGGATCACACAGGACCTAGCAGCTTCTACATTAAAAGAGCGGAGGGACTGGAATTTGATATTTCATAGGGCAAGAGAGCTAGGACTACAACCAAGGATTAACTACCCAGCAAAACTGAGCATAATCTTCCAGGCAAGGAGAAGGTTGTTTAATGAAATAAGGGACTTCCAGATGTTCCTGATGAAAAAGCCAGAGCTCAATGGAAAATTTGATCTCCAATTACAAGACTCAAGAAAGACATAAAAAGGTAAACAAGAGAAACACAGACTCACACATGCATAAGTGCACACACCCACACCCACAAACACACGCTCATTACTTGGGATGCAACAAGAGCAAAATGTTCACATCCCTATATGTGGAGCTAATAACTGTCAATATTCAAAATCTTTATGATTATCATGACCTTCAAAAGGGTTATACTTAGGGGCGGCTAGGTGGCACAGTGAGTAGAGCGCCGGCCCTGGAGTCAGAAGGACCTGAGTTCGGATCCGGCCTCAGACACTTAACCCACACAAACAAAAACCTAGCCGTGTGACCTTGAGCAAGTTACTTAACCCCAATTGCCCTAAAGGGGTGGCTAGGTGGCGCAGTGAGTAAGAGCTCCGGCCTCGGAGTTGGGATGACCCGAGATCAAATCCGGCCTCAGAAAATGAGCACCCACACATAAATAATGACTAGCCGTGTAACCTTGAGCAAGTTACTTAACCCCAATTGCTTAAAAAAAAAAGGGGGTTATACTTAGATAGAGGGTGTGGGTATGAATGCACTAACCTGATGTCTAAAAAAAAAAAACAAAACTATTAAGGGGATCAAAGAGACTGTAATGGGAAAAAGGAAAGGATTAGATAGGAAAAGGTAAAATATGCCATCTGAAGGGACATTAAAACACACTATAGAGGAGGGAAAAGAAAGAGGGAGAGGAACATCATTTAAACACTATTCTCACTGGTTCTGGTTCAAAGAGGGATCAACTTAAATCAGTGATGTTTAAGATTTTAATGTGAATAGACACATAAATTCATTAAATAGAGGAAAAGGAGGGAGGGAGAGGAGCAATGTTTGAAATTTACTCTCATTGGTTTGTAATCAAATGGGGAGTAATTCACTCTGATAAGTATAAAAACTTATTTCGTCCTATAGAAAGCAGAAGGGTAAGGGGGGGGGGTGAAAAAGAGGAGACTAAAAGGGGGGATTAGAAGGGAGAGAAACAGTAATAAAGGGAGAGGGTAGGTTAAGAAGAGGGATCACTGGGTGGGAACACCGAGGGAGGGGGTGGTCAAAAGGGAAAACTTCAAGGAGGGGAAGGGAGAAGGAAGAAACAAAAACATAAACAGGGGAGGGAATAGGATGGAGGGGAAGAGACAGATAGTCATTATTACTGTGAATGTGAATGGGATGAACTCTCCCATAAAACAGAGGCGGATAGCAGAATGGATTAAAAACCATAATCCTACAATATGCTGTCTACAAGAAACATGTTTGAAACAAAGGGATACCCACAGGGTAAGGGTAAAAGGTTGGAGTAAAATTTATTATGCCTCAGCTAAAGTAAAAAAAGCAGGGGTAGTAATACTTATCTCAGATAAAGCAAAAATAGATCTAATTAAAAGAGATAAGGAAGGAAACTATATCCTACTAAAAGGCACCATCGAGAATCAAGCAATATCACTACTTAATATATATACACCAAGTGGTATAGCATCTAAATTCCTAGAGGAGAAGTTAAAGGAATTAGAGGAAGAAATAGATAGCAAAACTATACTAGTGGGGGACCTTAATCTTCCCCTCTCTGAACTCGATAAATCTAACCTCAAAATAAACAAGAAAGAAGTTAAGGAGGTGAATAGAATCTTAGAGAGACTAGATATGATGGATCTCTGGAGAACACTGAATGGGGATAAAAAGGAATTTACTTTCTCCTCAGCAGTGCATGGTATATACTCAAAAATAGACCATGTACTAGGGCATAAAAACCTCACAATCCAGTGCAGAAAGGCAGAAATATTAAGCGCATCATTCTCAGATCATGATGCAATTAAAAATTATATGCAATAAAGGGCCATGGGAAGATAGACTAAAAACTAATTGGAAATTAAACAATTTAATCCTAAAATATTGGTGGGTCGAACAAGAAATTATAGAAACAATAAATAATTTTATTCAAGAGAATGATAATAATGAAACAACATACCAAAATTTGTGGGATGCACTAAAGGCAGTTCTCGGGGGAAGTTTTATATCCCTGAGTGCATATTTAATTAAAGCAGAGAGAAGGGAGGTCAATGAATTGGACATGCAATTGAAAAAGCTAGAAAAAGAACAAATTGAAAATCCCCAATTTAGTACTAAATTAGAAATATTGAAAACCAAAGGTGAGATTAATAAAATTGAAATTAAGAAAACTATTGAATTAATAAATAAAACTAAGAGCTGGTTTTATGAAAAAATCAACAAAATTGATAGACCCTTAGTCAATATGATAAAAAAAGAAAGAAGAAAACCAAATTATGAGTATCAAAAATAAAAAGGGTGAATCTACCTCCAATGAAGAGGAAATCAAAAAAATAATGAGGAATTATTTTTCCCAATTGTATGCACATAAATATGACAATCTTAGTGAAATGGATGAATATTTAGAAAATCACAAGTTGCCCAGATTAACTGAGAGGAAGTGAATTACCTAAATAACCCCATCTCAGAAAAAGAAATCAAACAAGCTATCAAAGAACTCCCTAGGAAAAAATCTCCAGGGCCAGATGGGTTTACTAGCGAATTCTATCAAACATTTAAAGAACAATTGATTCCAATACTCTACAAACTATTTGGGAAAATTAGTCAAGAAGGAGTCCTACCAAACTCTTTCTATGACACAAATATGGTACTGATTCCTAAATCAGGAAGAGATAAAACAGAGAAAGAAAATTATAGACCAATTTCCCTCATGAATTTAGATGCAAAAATTCTAAATAAAATATTAGCCAAAAGACTCCAACAACTTATCACAAAAATAATACACTCTGATCAGGTAGGATTCATTCCAGGAATGCAAGGATGGTTTAATATTAGGAAAACCATCAGTATAATTGAGCACATCAACAATAAAACTAGCAGAAACCACATGATCATCTCAATAGATGCAGAAAAGGCTTTTGACAAAGTACAACACCCATTCCTATTAAAAACACTAGAAAGTATAGGAATAAATGGAGCCTTCCTCAAAATAGTTGATAGCATCTATTTAAAACCATCAGCAAGTATTATATGCAATGGGGATAAACTAGAAGCCTTTCCAATAATATCAGGAGTGAAACAAGGGTGTCCACTATCACCCCTCTTATTCAATCTGGTACTAGAAACACTAGCAGTAGCAATTAGAGAAGAAAAAGAAATCAAAGGAATCAAATTAGGTAAAGAAGTGACCAAGCTATCACTCTTCGCAGATGATATGATGATATACTTAGAGAATCCTAGAGAATCAAGTAAAAAACTACTAGAGACAATAAATAAATTTGGCAAAGTTGCAGGATATAAAATAAACCCACATAAATCCTCAGCATTCCTGTACATCTCTAATGAAACTCAACAGCAAGAGATAGAAAGAGAAATCCCATTTAAAGTCACTGTAGACATGATAAAATAGTTGGGAATCTACTTGCCAAAACAAACCCAGAATCTATATGATCACAACTACAAAATACTTCTCACACAAATAAAAGCAGATCTAAATAGTTGGGAAAATATCAATTGCTCATGGCTGGGTCAAGCTAATATAATAAAAATGACAATTTTACCCAAACTTAACTATATATTTAGTGCCATACCAATCAATTTACCAAAAAACTACTTTCTAGAGTTAGACAAAATAATAACAAAATTTATTTGGAAAAACAAACGGTCTAGAATATCAAGGGAATTAATGAAAAGAAACGCTAGGGAAGGTGGACTAGCTATGCCAGATCTTAATCTGTATTATACAGCAGCAGTCATCAAAACTGCTTGGTACTGGCAGAGGTGTAGAGTAGTGGATCAATGGAATAGATTAGGTGCAGGAGACCCAGCAGTTAATGAATATAGCAATCTATTGTTCGATAAACCCAAAGACCCCAGTTTTTGGGATAAGAATGCACTATTTGACAAAAACTGCTGGGAAAACTGGAATACAGTATGGCAGAAACTGGGCATAGACCATTATCTAACACCATATACCAAAATCAAGTCCAAATGGGTGCATGATCTAGGTGTAAAGGATGATACTGTGAGCAATTTGGGAAAGCAAGGAATAGTTTACCTGACAGATCTGTGGAAAGGGGAAGACTTTATGACCAAACAGGAATTAGAGAGCATTATAAAATGCAAAATGGATAATTTTGATTACATTAAATTGAAAAGCTTCTGTACAAATAAAGCCAATGTAACCAAGATCAAGAGGGAGGTGGGAAATTGGGAAAGAATTTTTACAACTTGTGTCTCTGAGAAAGGACTCATCTCTAAAATTTATAGAGAATTGAGCCAAATCTATATGAATACAAGTCATTCTCCAATTGATAAGTGGTCAAAGGATATGAACAGGAAATTTTCAGGGAAAGAAATTAAAGATATCTATAAGCATATGAAGAAATGCTCTAAATCACTATTAATTAGAGAAATGCAAATCAAAACAACTCTGAGATAACACATCTCTCCAGTCAGATTGGCTAAGATGACAAAACAAGACAGTGACAAATGCTGGAGAGGATGTGGACAAATTGGAACACTAATACATTGCTGGTGGAGTTGTGAACTTATCCAACCATTCTGGAGAGCAATATGGAATTATGCCCAAAGGATTATAAATAATTTCATACCCTTTGACCCAGCCATACCACTTCTAGGGTTATATCCCAAAGAGATCATAGATGTGGGAGGAAGACCCATATGTACAAAAATATTTTTAGCAGCCCTTTTTGTGGTTGCAAAGAATTGGAAACTGAAGGGGTTCCCATCAATTGGGGAATGGCTAAACAAGTTGTGGTATATGAATGTAATGGAATATTATTGTGCTATAAGAAATGAAGAGGTGACAGATTTCATAATTACCTGGAGAGACTTATACAAACTGATGCTCAGTGAGAAGTGTAGAATCAGAAGAAATCTGTATACAATCACAGACATACCATATCTATGATGACCAACTAAGACAGACTGGACTCTCTTCAGCAATGCAGTGATATAAGTTAATCCCGAAAGACTCAAGAAAGTGAGAAATGCACCATCCAGAGTTATAACTAGAAAGAACTGAGCCTGAATCCTGCTGGAAGCAAACTAAATGATCTTGTTCTTTTCATTGTTTGGTTTTATTTCTTCCTTACCATCTTTGATCCCACCTAGTACAATACGCCTTTGTAATTGGAATAATGTCTAATGTGAATGCATTTGCAGATCCTATACTGGACTATATGCTGTCGTGTGGGGAGGGGGGAGGGAAGTAAAGGAAATTTGAAAATCAATGAACTATGGAATTGAATCTTGTTAACTGAAACTAAACTAATAAATTAATTTTAAAAAATTAGAAAGCAAATGAATAAATGGAGTTTTCTTTAAACTGATAAGTAGTAGCTATCTAAAATCATGAATTAGCATTGTTTGCCATGGGAATAAGCTAGAAGCTTTCCCAGTAAGATTAGGGGTAAAACAAGGATGCCTATTATCACCACTATTATTAAATATTGTACTAGAAATACTATCTATGGCAATAAGAGGAAAAAAGAAATTGAAGGAATTAGAAGCAACAATAAGAAAACAAAACTATCATTCTTTGCAGACAATATGAGAATATATTTAGAGAATCCTAGAAAATCAATTTTAAAACTTGTTGAAATAATTGCCAACTTCAGCAAAGTTGCAGAATATAAATTGTCTTAAAACTACATTGTCTTAAACCCAGGCAAATCATCAGGGTTTGTTTTTTTTCCTATTTATTACCAACAAAACCCAGCAGGAAAAGATAGAAAGAGAAATTCAATTTAAAATAAATGCAGACAATATAAAATTCTTAGATTTCTACCTGACAAGGTATAATGCCATGCACAAGCAGCTTTCCAGAAGAATGCTACTGTGAACAGCTTTTAAGGTTCTGATTATACAGTATAGTGAATATGCTATTTATTCCATAACAAATGAAGGTAAAACATTCACAGAAAATCAAGGTACAGCATTCACAATATTACAACTTATCACACAAAATCATAATATAATATTCACAACTTCTTATCATTAAAATGGCCACAGTTTTCACCAAAGTGGTCACAATATTTAGAACAAAGAATAATCATCTAAAAGTAGAGTTAGTCAAAGTCTTCCACTCATGGGCACACTAAATTAACTCAATCAGTCACTTATTCATCAATCAATTACTAATTATCATTAATCAGTAAGTACAATCATTAGAAAATACACAAATTCTCAACCCCTAGTCACTAGTAAACTACAATTTCATCATTACTCAGTACCCATGGAGAATCTTTTCATCTTGACGTGGGGCTGGATTCACCAAACTGACACCTGGGTTTAATGGCAGACAGTTGCCAATTCCTTGTCCAGCTCTCTGAGTAGTCCTGCTCCACAGTTCACAGGGTCCGGTCCATCTCAAATCTTTCACAATTTCTAATCCTGGAAATTCAAGGCTCAACCAAGCCACAGAGAAAGTTCCTGCATCTTGGTCATGCTTCCTCAGTCTTCTGCAGCTCATTCAAAAAATCAGAATCACCTTATCCAGCCTGGGGGGAGGGGTCTCCTGGACTCTTAGACTCCTGGGCTCCTGGACTTCTGTTCAGAAGAAGCTCCACCACCACAAGTTCTCAGGAAATTCTGGCTCAGTTCTTGATTCTCTCTACTGTAGCTGCTCTACCTCCTGATTCTGACTGTGGCTCTCTGGGGCTTTTCTTATATACACAGCATTAGCTAGTTCCTGTTTCATCCAACCCCTTCCTGTTATGTCAGCAACAGGAGACAGAAGTTCATACCTTCTGTTTCCCCAACAGAGGCTTGATCAATTACTAAGTGCTAAGTACCTGCTTACTTGCCAATACAAGTAGGTCAAATTACATTACCATTATATAAAGCAAACCCAGGAACACAATTACAAAATATTTTCACACAAATAAATTGAGGTTAAAAAATTGGGGAATAGATAGGCCAATTGCTTTATAAAGCTAGAAGAAAATAATTAAAATTTATTTGAAAGAAAAAAGTCAAGAATATCAAGGAATCAGTCAGGGGGAAAATGTGTGAAGGAAGGTGGCCTAGTTTTATACCAGATTTCAAACAGTATTACAGTTTGTAATGTATAGTAATCATCAAAACAATCAGGCAATGGCTAAGAAATAGAGTGGTGGATCAGTAGAAGAGATTAGATACACAATACACAGTAGTAAATGACCATAGTAAACTAAATTTTGATAAATACAAAGATCCAAACTTTTGGAACAAGAACTCCCTATTTGACAAAAATTGCTGGGAAAACCAGAAAACGATTTGGCAGAAACTTTGTATAAACCAACATCTCACATCATATATGAAGACAAGGTCAAAAAGGGCACATGATTTAGATTAAAAGGGTGATGTCATAAGCAAATTAGGACAGCATGGAGTATTTTACCTGTCAGATCTATAAATAAGTAAGGAATTTATTCCCTAATAAGAGAGATATATAAAAGGGATAATTTTTATTACATTAAAATTAAAAGTTTTTGCACAAATAAAACCAATGCAGCCAAGATTAAAAGAAAACAGAAAACTTGGGGGGGGGGTGGAAATTTCCAGCAAGTTATTATGATAAATGCCTCATTTCTCAAATATATAGAGAATTTATAAGAATATAAGTTATTCCTCAATTGATAAATGATCAAAGGATATGAACAAGCAGCTTTCAGACAATCAAAGCTACCTATAGTTGTATGAAAAAAAATGCCCTAAAGGAGTAGAAACAGGACTTCCATGGGGCTCCCACTCCCACCTCCTCCAATTCATGTAAAAGGTAACTCTGAACAAACTTTGGAGATACAGAACCCACAAAATGACACAGAGAAGCTAAGCTCCTGCTGAGGACAGCCTAGCAGGCTGGCAGAAAGCCAACCCCAGTCCTCCCTGCAAGCCCGAGGTTTTAGCCTCAGGGTGGCCTGACCAGCCACCAGCTGGAGGGACTTCAGATCACCAGCAGCTGTGGCAGTTTTCAGAATTATCAACACATAGAGGCTAAGGACAAAGTGAGAGGTGAGTGCAGTGTGGACTTTGGGATCCAGTAGTTTGGGAATTTGGTCCAGCCTTTATCCCCTGGAGGGTGAAGCCACCGAGGTGCTGCAGCCGTGCAGCTGCTACCACATGGCAGCTTCAGCTCCTGGCCTGCAGATTTTAGGAGGACCAAGCGACCAGTCTAAGGGGTAATCACTGTTGCTTTAACCTGCTTGAATCACTTACCCAGCAAAACTGAGTATCATGTTTCAGGGGAAAACATGGTCATTCAGTAGAATAGAGGACTTTCCCACATTCTTGATGAAAAAAACAGAGTTGAATAGAAAATTTGGCATTCAGATACAAGAAGTAAGAGAAGCATGAGAAGGTAAACAGGGAAAAAGAAATCATAAGGAAATTATCAAAGTTGAACTATTTACATTTCTAAATGGACAAATGATAATTGTAACTTATGAAACATTTCTCAGTATGAGAATAGTTGAAGGGAATAGAAATGTATATGTCTGTATGTGCATATGTATATATATATATATGAGGGTATATGGGCATATGAATACATATGTGAGTGTGTATACACACACACACACACACACACACACACACACACACACACACACACACACATATATATATGCGGGAAGTTAGCTTCTCTGTGTCATTTTGTGGGTTCTGTATCTCCAAAGTTCAGAGTTACCTTTTACATGAATTGGAGGAGGTGGGAGTGGGAGCCCCATGGAAGTCCTGTTTCTACTCCTTTAGGGCATTTTTTTTCATACGACTATAGGTAGCTTTGATTGTCTGATATGTGATTGTGTATATATTGTCAGGTATACAGACCAATTTAATAGGAAGGGATGATCCTTAAAAAGTGAAATTAAGAGGTGAGAGAGGAATATAATAAGAGGAGATGGGGAGAGACAGATTGGGGTAAACTATCTCATGTAGAAGATGCCAGGGAAAATGGTTACAATGGAGGGGAAGAACAGGAAAGCAAAAGGGAATGGGTCAACCTTATTCTCATTGAATTTGGCTTGGGGAGAAAATGACATACACACTAAATACTGTATCTCACCCTACAGGAGATTAGGGGGAAAGGGATGAGAGGGAGGATGATGGAAGGGAGGGCAGGCTGGGGGGGGAGGGAAGTTGGAAGCACACACTTTTGAAATGACAGGATCAAAGTAGAGAATAGAACAAGTGGGAGATGAGATAGGAGGGAGGGAAATAAAGTCAGTCTTTTATAATATATCCACTATGGAAATGTTTTGCATAGCTACACATGTACAACCTATGTTGAATTACTTATCTTCCCAGTAAGAGTGAGTGACAAGGGAGGAAGAGAATGAATCTGGAATTCAAAGTTTTAAAATCAAATGTTTAATATATATACTCTTATTAATATTATTTTACATGTAACTGGGAAATAAGATATAAAGGCACTGGGGCATAGAGATCCACCATGCCCTACTGGAAAGTTGGAGGGGGGTATGGGAGAAGATATAGGAGAGAGTAGATTGGAGGAGGGGATATCCTGTGGGATCACTATTTTGGGGTGGTGGGTAAGGGGAAAATGGGGATAAAATTTGTAACTCAAATCTTGCAGAAATGAATGATGTAAACTAGAAGTTAATAAAGCATTTGATAAAAAAAAATGCCCTAAATCATTATTGATTAGAGAAATGTAAATTACAATAACCACACACCTATCAGAGTGGCTAGTATAACAGAAAAGGAAAATGACGAATGGCCAAAGGCAAGTGGGAAAATAGGAACATTCTGATGCCCTGTTGGTGGAGTTGTGAACTGATCCAACCATTCTAGAGAGCAACTTGGAAAAGTACCCACAGGCTATAAAATTGTGTACTCTTTAACCCAGCAATACTACTTCTAGTTCTGTATCTCAAAGGGATTTTTTTAATAAAAAGGAAAGAACCTATATGTAAAAAAAAAATTATAGCAAATCTTTTTGTGGTAGCAAAAACTTGGAAATTGAGGGAATGACCACAAATTGGGGAATGACTAAACAAGTTGTGGTATAGAGTTGTGACAGAATCCTACTATATTGTACTATAAAAAATGATGAGAAGGATGCCTTCAAAAAACTTACATACATCAACTTATATAAAGTGAACAGTAATAGCAACGTTCTCAGAAATACAAGGATCCAAGACAATTCCAAAAGACTTATGATGAAAAATGTTATACACACACAGAAAAAAAAAAAACTTATGAAGTCTGAATGCAATCAATGCAAACTTTTTTTTAATTTTATTTTTCTTGGTTGGGGGGTTGTCTGTATTTTCTTTCACAACATGGCTTATAAGGAAATAAGTTTTGTGTGACTGCACATGTTTAATCAATATAAAATTGCCTTTTCAAGGAGAGGTGGGGGGGAAACCAGAAGGAAGGAAAAATTTTGTAACTCAAAATTTTAAAAAATGATTGTTTAAAATTGTTTAAACATGTACTTGAAAAATGAAATATAAATATATAGACTGTGAAAGCAAAGCAAGTACTTTATGCAGACCATTGTGAAATTCATAATTTTCTCCACATTTATTGGAAGTCAGAGGTTCAGGTCCATGACATTATCAATAATAACTCTTGTGACTGCAATATTGCTAGTATTGGGATTTTTAACTGTTTTTGTCTGTGTCATGATTCCCTTTGGCAGTCTATGGTTTGGTGTCTATATTCATTATTGAAAAAAAATGCTATAGTTAGAAGTTAATAAAAACAAAGATTTAATTTTTTCCCCAACCAAGTTCATGGATTCTATCCACCCAGGAATAAGAATGCCTGGGCTAGAAGTTGTAGTTCATTTAAATAATCCTGGTATGTGGAACAGTAGTAGTGCATGGCCAAACCCTCCCAAATACCCTCCACTTTGACTTCAGAAACAGGCCAGCATATGACCTTACCTTGAGCCTTCCCTAACCACATTTATGCCATTATTTCTAATCTGTATAATTCTTTAATATCACCGAGGGTATCCTAGAGGTCATGGGGGAAAAGGAAGCATTTATATTAACATTCTTTGGCTTAAAAGCCACCTCCACCTCCAAATTGGCTTTTTGATCCACTGGTGCCATTATCAGCTGGGACTAACAGATAGGTTATGAAGTGTGGAAAGATGGAACTAGAAGGGCATATGGAGGTGAGATGCTGGGTCAAGAATGAAAAGAATATACAATAATATAATTTTAAGTGAAGCAAAAAGTAAAGTTAGAAACTTAGAAAGAGTATAAACTTTGAGACTTTGGTAAACTGTTACCTACTCATACATTTAAATCCTTAAATCACCCTCCAACAGAACTTTCACAAGAGAAGAGGACAGGGGGAGCTAGGTCGAGCAGTGAATAGAGCAAAGGCCCTGGAGTCAGGAGGACCTGGGTCCGGATCCAGCCTCAGACACTTAGCACAAAAACTAGCCGTGTGACCTTGGGCAAGTCACTTAACCCCAATTGCCCTCCAAAAAAAAGAAGAGGAGAGGACATAATCAAAAAGAACTTAAGTGGCCAGTAGCCTAGATGCAGACCCAATACAAGGAGGAATCAGATTACCTTCTATATCTTTCTAGTAGATTGTTATCCTTTTTAATAGAGAGAAACAAAACTTCCAAAATATTGATATGAGACTATACATTTTAATTAGCCATCTTCTGTTCTATTCTGACAACCAGCCCTATAGAATAGACATGAGAAGAGCCACAACATTCTTATGTAGTGTCATTTAAATGACTTAGAAACAATCTTCTTATTCCTGAAAACACACACACACACACACACACACACACACACACACACACAACCATTCCCACTTTGGTATCTCTAGTTGGAAGATACTATTTTTTTGTTTTTATCTGAAATTGTGATTTCATTGGTATAGACAATTAAAACTTCTCTCTACAAATGTTGACTGGCATTCACTCTTCAATTTATAGTTTTAGACTGTTCTCAACAGAGAAGTCAGATAATCTCAGTAGTATAGCTGGGTCATAGGGCATGTAATGTTTAAATGCATAGTTTCAACTTGTTTTCCAGAATGGAAAAAAAAACCTGTTCATACTTCCACCAATAGTACATCAATGTGCCTGTCCTCCCACAGCCTTCCAACATTTATAATTTTCCTTTTTGACATGGAATCTCAGAACTGCTTTAATTTGTATGTCTTTTAATCTTAGCTAGAAGGAATTGACCCACTTCATGATTCAATGTACTACTGATGTCTGATAATTTTAATTATATGACATTTAAATTTTTTTACACAAGTAAATCTAATAAAGCTAAGGTTAAAAGAGAAACAATTAATTGGGAGAAAAACCTTGCAGCAAATTTCTCTGATAAAAGGCTCATTTCCAAGGTATATAGAAACTGATTCAAATTTTTGAGAAAAAGAGCCATTCCCCAATTGATAAATTGTCTGAAGATATGAAAAAAATTTCCTCAATGAGAAATCTAGGCTATCTATGACCATATAAAAATGCTCCAAATCATTACTAGTTAGAGACATGCTAAGCCCTATACTCAAAAGAGGTAAAAAGGAGATAAAAAAGTTTTTATATACAAAAACATTTAGAACAGTTTTTTTGTGTGTGTGTGATGGCAAAAAAAAAAAAAAATCCAGGAAGTTAGCACAATGTCCAATAATTGAAGAATGGCTAAACAATGGCATATGAATTTGATGGAATTCTCTGGTGCTGTAAGAAATAAGAAAATAGGATTTTTTTAAAATAGTAAAAACATTAGTACTATAAGCAGTTAATAGACTGGGAGGATGGGTTAGTGTTGGGCAAGAGGGGAGCAAAGAGCAAGTATCTCAGCAGAACTTGGAAAATAAAGTCTTATGAGAGAAAGTATGGCAGACCCAGGTCCATACATGGGCAGGAATCAGTCTGTCCTTAAGCAGCACAGGAAGGACACAGGGGAGGACCAGTTCAGTCCCCACTACCACAAATTCTGTAGTTGAATTTCCCAAATGTGAGAAAACTGAAGGGGTCAGAACACTCAGCTTGTAATGGCCTGTTCTCTCCGAAGAAAAACCACTTTCCTGTTAATAATACCGCTCCAACCAAATAAAGTATTCTACTCAAGCGATTCTAAACATTCTAAAGAAATTATTTGGCAGAAAGGTAAAATCAAATTTGGAAAAGACTTTGGAGACAATCTCATACAAGATCAGTCCCTCATAGAAAACAGGGAAAGAGAAGGGATTTGTCCAATTAGGTAACTAGAGTCAAGCTATCAAAACTCTGGAATTATCTTTTCACTATACAAATTATAGTGAATTATCTTTTCACTATACAAATATTTGTCTACTACTTCTTCTGGAAATTATTACATCTGATCAATACTCAATGATGCTTAGGTGATACTAGGCTTGAAACAGCTTAAAGTCTTACCCATCCTAGGTAATATATTTGCTTTTCTTAGGGGTTTTGTTAAAATATAATGCCTTTGCTGTTGTTTAGTTGTTTCAGTCATGTCCCACCCTCAGTTGACTGCATTTGGAGTTTTCCTGACAAAGATACTGGAATGGCTTACCATTTCCTTCCCCAGCTCATCTGACAGCTAAGGAAAAATGCTTAAGTTTGCCTGAGGCAAACAGGCTTAAGTGACTTGCCCAGGGACACACAGCTAGAAACTGAGACGAGATTTAAACTCATTCCTGACCCCAGGACCAGCATTCTATCCATTGTGCCACCTAGCTGCCCAAAATACAATGCCTACTATAACCATTTAGGGAGTGCCCAATATAGAAATCCAATGTTAAGCTGCTATTCACTTCTTTCCCACAGAAAGAGATATAATGAAGAAGCAGCATTTACTACAATTATTACTCCAAGAAACTGAAACTCAGTCCTGACCTCTCCATTATGGGATTTTTAGTTTCTCATGGCTATTTAAATCAGCAGAAGTCATTCATATTATAAGCAATATTATAAGCAATTCCCATAGGGTCATGGTTGGAAATGTCATTGGACCAGCAGTTTAGGATGTTTTAGATGGCAGGAGAGGACTCCAAAGAAGCATAGTTGCCTTTAAGGATCTGAAGTGCTACAGTGCTAAATGGGGGGTTAAACTTATTCTATTTAACTCCAGAGGTTAAAACCAAAAGCCAGTGGGTCGAACTTACAAAGAGGAAAATTTAGGCTTTGAAGTACAGGACATTTTCTTAACACTTAAGAGTTGTCCACAAATGCAGTGGGCTCCTCGGAAAGGTAATCTTCACAGGTGAGCTTTATCTCAGCAACTTACCAACTGGCTCTAGCATACCATTCTCTCCAATCATGGGCAGAGACTTTTATTTTTGTGTTTGTATCCTCAGTACTTAGCATAGGGCCTACCTAGCAGTGGCAGGTGCTTAATAAATTCTTGTTAGTTGGTTGTTTCACAACCTTAGACAATTCACCTCTTTTGTCTTGTCCTCAGTTTCCAAGAGAATTTAATTAGATGACCTCAAAGGTTCTTTCCGGCTCTAGTATTTGTATGATTCTATAATGAACAAGGAGACTGGAGTCCTAGGAAACCAAAGATATCTCAAAGAATATGTTCCATGTACTATTCTTAGGAAAAGAAAAGTTTACATAAGAAATTTAAGCTTAAAACCTGGCACCATAAATAATCTCTTTTTCTCGGGCTACAAGTCATTCATCAGCTTGAATTCAACCTCAAAATCTGACAACTGCCTTTATTGATTAATTAAAACACTACATCTAAATAGGAATATTTATTAATAAGACTCTTATGGCTGTGGTGGTTTTCCTCCTCTGACTCTAAATGTATGGTAGCCTATCCCAGGCTAGGAACCACATTTGAGGAATCAAAGAAAAGGAGGCCTGGGGTCTTTCCTATAAGGCTCGGGTTCTAAAAATGTCTCTAGCAAGCTTCTTTCTTATGGAATTAGAAAACTTAGAAGTAAAAGGATCTTAAAGCACTAGCCCAACCAGAAGTAAATACAAAGCCTTTAAAAGCCTTCAAAACAGTAAAATAAAAAGGAAATTTTTAAAGCCAGGGAAAAGGAATGACAATATAGTTTTTCATTTTGTCAGCCCTAGAAACAGCCAGAACTCCCCTTTGACCTTTACCCTGTCATCCACTCCCAGAAGACAGCAACTTTGTTTGGCTTGTTCTTGGAGGTAATTAATGAAGTGTGTATGTCCTGCTATATGTCTTTTGAATTCTAGGGCAGTGGTCAGTTGACTTATTGAAGGCTTTTTTTTTTTGAGCTAAAACGTCCATTTATTTAATAGCAGTAATAATTTAAAATTATAAAAACCCTTTCCGTTGTTGAGCATTAGAGGGCGAGGTTATAAAGACAGACAGGATGATGGGGGAGAGGACAGCTCAAGGGGGAGTGGACAGTTCACATGTTGGATGGCAATGAAACAGCCACACTCCACCGGCCTTCCCACCTGGGAGCATTGTCTATGTTCCCTCTGAGGGGGTTACAAAGGTTAGGGGGACTGTTGGGGAGAAAGGGGGAAAATGAAAAGTATCTCAAATCCACAACCATAGAGATGGCCTAGCCACATCCATCCTTCATTTCAAACAACCTGGTACCTGCTAGGATCCAGACTGATGAAACACAGTTAATGTGACCTGGGGGCTTTGTAAGCCAGCGCAGTGGTGGCCATCAATTGGCTGGAGAGACAGAGCTTCCCTGGAACCGTCAGATGAGTTGGGGACTGGCGGGTAGAGAGGGGGGAAAAGGTCTAAAGGCCTTTGGTGCTTCCAAAGCTTGTTAAAAAAAAAAAAGAAAGAAAAAGGAGAAAAAAGGAGGTCTTGGGGTCTCTCCCGCCCCCTCCCCCTTCCCCCCACTCTGTCTTCTGGGTTCAGTGTGGGGTGGGGGAAGATCAGCTGCTCCCTCTGACCAGGAAGCAAATGGGCAATGGACAAGGGTATGGTTGGGGGCAAAGGGGAAAGAGGGAAGAAGGTCGGGGGGTGGTTGGTTGGACTGGCTGGTGGTGAGATTCACGAGTTGTTTGTTGAGATTTCATTACTTGGCGAACTGGAGGAGGAGGAGGAAGAGGAGGAAGAGGAGGAAGAAAAATTCATTCCTGTCAGTCCCGGGGGATTTGTGGCAGTGTTCTGTCCACTTAAGCTTTTCCGACACACTGGGCAGGTATCATGCTGTTCCAGCCAGGGGCCTATGCAGCCATCGTGGAATAAGTGATTGCAAGGTAACTGCCGGACATTCTCACCCAGCCTATAGTCATCTTTGCATACAGGACATTCTAACCCCGAACCTACGTGTTCCTCTGTGACTTGTAGGGTGGGAAGGGCTTGTATTTTCTCTTTATCTGCTGGTGGGGGACCGGTGTTTTCAAACTGATTAAGGAGCTGTGTAATGATCGCATCCAGGCCATTAGCACCCCACGCATAGTCCATTGGATTTGAATGCAGAACACCCCATGGGCCCAATCCCAGGTTTGGTATTGTTGCAGGTGCAATAATTCCATTGACCAACTGTTGAATAATCCCTTCTAACGTTGGGAGGCCTTCATGCCTGCCTGCAGCACACCGCAGTGAGGTGGGCCCCTGGCTGCCGTGCGCCATAGCGGTGGCGGGATTGGTGTTCTCTCTCCCGCCTGTTCTCCGAGTCCCTGGTGTCCTCAGACTGCACCCCAGAGCCGAATGTGGGAAATTCAAAGCTGTCATCAAAAATCCCAAAGGCAAACTGGCCATAGCCCTGTGGCAAGGTGAGTAACTGCTGATCCACATTCTCAAATGGTTGTCTGTTCTGATCCGTGGGAGCTGTAGCAGAGTTGGAACTATTTTCAGGATTTCTGGTCTCTTCCGGAAGCTCTTCAATAAAACGAGACTCACACCTTGGGCAGGTATAATCCGGCAGCCGCGGGGAGATCTCGGCGGAACAGGAGTGGCAGAAGTACCGTCCGGGCTGGGGCAAAGCCTCCGCCATTTCCCTTCCCCCCCTCCCCCCCCCCCCCCCCCGGAACCTATTGAAGGCTTTTAAGACAACAGATCCTTTCCCACTTACTCCTTTTCACTCACCATGTGCTCTTAACCAAAATGGGCTATTTCACTACACTTAGATAAGCCCTTTATTTTTCTTTGGTTGGAACTTTGTTTAATTCTTCCCTCCACCTAGAATGTCCTTCTCTCCCAACTGTCAGTCCAATTCAATCAATAAATACACACATTAAACATCTACTGTATGCTATTGTTGTTATTATAGTTTTTTCATTTCCATCATATCTGACACTTCATAACCCATTTTGGAGTTTTCTTGGCAAAGATACTGGAGTGATTTGCCATTCATTTCCTTCTCCAGTTCATTTAACAGATAAGAAAACTGAGGCAAATGAAATTAAGTTACTTGCTCAGGGTAGGACAGATTTTAACTCAGGAAGAGGAAGCCCTCAAAGAACTTACAATCAATTTCACCACATTTTTCTCAAATATCACAACCTCCCTATTCATAGTCTATTTTATTTTGTGTACTTGTATTACCCACCCTATTGTCCATAATAGGTGCTATTCAATAAATGCCTTTGCATCCTTGTTACCACCAGAACAAATATAAATCCTCAGTTTGGCTTTTTGAAACTCTTCATAACCTGGCTCCTTCCTACCTTTCCAGTTTTCTTATACCTTAAACTCCTCCATTTATTCTATAATTTCTCCCTCATTAAACTGAGAACTCCTTGAAAGCAAAGACCTTTTTTCCTTTCTTTGTAAACCCAAATACTTAGTAGTGCCTGGAACACAGTAGGTGCTTAATAACAACATGTTGAGGCAATTTAGACCCAAGATGGCAAAGAAAAGACAGGAAATCACCTAAGCTTTCCTAAATTCCCCTCTAAACAACTTTAAATAACACCTCAAAACAAATTCTAGAGTGGTAGAACTCACAAAAGGATAGGGTGAAACAATTTTCCAGCCCAAGACAACTGAGAAGGGTGACAGGAAAGGTCTGTCACACTGGGATGAGAGTGGAGCACATGCCAGTGCAGGCTGAACCCCAGAAAATTACTTGGGAGTGACTGATTCAGTGGCAGCAGTGGTGGCTTCTGGAGCTCTTAGGTCACAAATGTCAGACAATTGGTCAGAAGATTACAGGGATCCCTTTGCTGGCACTGGAGATAGGACTCTGTTGCATTGCCCATATTCAGATCTGGATCACTATCCCAGGTGAGAAAGAACACTAGTACACTAGAGCTTGTAGCTCCAGGGGAACAGGGACCCTGGTCACAGTTACAGGGTAGAAAAGAGTGTTTGTGATGTCTTACAAACCAGTTTACAGGCCAGGAGGATAGTAAATATACCTCTCCTTAGATCATAGCACCTTTGAAGAACTGAAAACTTTTGGCTTCCCAGAATTAACTTTGAAAACAGCTGCACAAAAACGCTAAAGCTTGGAACATTACTTCTTCCTCCCCTGCAAAAAAAGAGCCCCATTCTAACAGAGAGCAAATAGTCAAGAAATAGGCTTGGAAATTAGTAAATAACAATAACAACAAGAGAGCCTGATCATAGAAAGTTACTGTGGTGACAGGGAAGATCAAGACACAAATTCAGAAAGCAACAAAGTCAAAATAGCTATATGCAAAGAAAAATGTGAATTGGTCACAGACCCAAAAAGAATTTCTAGAAAAACCCAAAAATCTTATAGAAATCAAATAAAAGAGAAACAGAAGAAGAATTGGGAAATGAGAGTAATGTAAGAAAATCATGAAAAAGGAGTCAAGACCTTGGTAAATACCGAAGAAATAAGAACTTAAAAACCAAAATGAGTCAAATGGTAAAAGAAGCATAAAAATCCAATGAAGAGAAAAATTTCTTTAAATGCAGAATTGGCCAAATGGAAAAAGAGGCACAAAAATCCATTAACGAAAAGAACTCTTAAAAAAGTAGAAATGAACAAATGAAAAAGAAATTACAAAAACTCACTGAAGAAAATAATTCCTTTAAAATGAAATATCAAAAATCAATGAAAAAAAATCAAAAGAATGAAAAAATAAGGAAAAAATGTGAAATATCTTGGTGAAAAAACAACTGGCCTGGAAAATAGATCAAGGACATACAATTTAAGAATTATTACACTAGGGGTGGCTAGGTGGCTCAGTGAATAGAGCACTGGACCTGGAGTCAGGAGGACCTGAGTTCAGATCCAGCCTCAGACACTTAACACACAAAAAACTAGCCTCGCTGTGTGACCTTGGGCAAGTCACTTAACCCCAACTGCCCTCCAAAAAGCAAAAAAAAATAAAATAAAATAAAAAACAATTATTAGACTACCTGAAAGTCATAATTTTAAAAAGAGCTTAAACATCATCTTTCAAGATATTATCAAAGGAAAACTGTCCTAATATTATAGAATCAGAGGCTAAAATAGAAACTGAAAGAATCTACTGATCACCTCCTAAAAGAGATCCCAAAATGATAATTCCCAGAAACATTATAGACAAATTCCTGAGTCCCCAGGTAAAGAAGAAACTATTGTAAGCAGCCAGAAAGAAATAATTCAAATATCATGGAGCCACAGTCAAGATAACACAAGATTTAGCAGCTTCTACATAAGAACTGGAAATCTTGGAATGTGATATTTTGGAGAGCAAAAGAGGTAGGATTACAACCAAAAATCACCTACCCAGCAAAACTGAGTGATCTGTCTGGTGGGAAAATAAATATTCAATGAAACAGAGGACTTTTCAAGTATTTGTGATCAAATGACCAGAGCTTAAAGAAAATTTTATTTTCAAATACAAGACTTACACATAAAAATATAAACCGGAAAGAGAAATCATAAGGAATTCAATAATGTTAAACTGTTTACATTCCTACTTGGGAAGATGATACTTGTAACTCCTACTTTCTCATTATTAGGACATTTAGAAAGAGTATACCTAGACACAGGGCACATGTATGAATTAAATATGATGGGATAATTATCTAAAAAATTAAATTAAGGGATGAGAAAAATAGGTACATTGGGAGAAAGGGGAAGGGAGAAGTAGAATGGGGGTAAATTACCTCACATAAAAGAGACACAAAAGGGCATTTACAGTGGAGGAGCTGATGGGGGGAGGTGGTAGGAATTGACTCAAAGAGGATATAACAAACACATTCAGTTGGGTATAGAAATCTATCTTACCCTACAGGAAAGTAGGAAAGGAAAGTGACTTTTAAAAAGGTGGGGGGAGATGATAGAAGGGAGGAAAGACTGGGGGAGGCAGTAGTCAGAAGCAAAAAATGTTTGAGGATGGACAGGGTAAAAAGGTAAAAAAAAAAAGGGTAAAAGGAAAGAGAGGAAGATAAGTGGGGATAAAGAGAAATAGAGAAATAACTGCGGGGAGGGCGGGGCGGGGAAATACTTGCAGTAGGTTTCTCTGATAAAGGCCTCATTTCTCAAATACATAGAGAATGGAGTCAAATTTATAAAAATAGGAGCCATTCCTCAATTGACAAATGGACAAAGGATATAAACAGGTATTTTGCAAATGAAGTAATCAGAACTATAGTCATAAGAAAAAATGATCTAAATCACTACCGATTAGAAAAAATGCAAATTAAAACAACTCTGCAGTACCATCCACATTTATCAGAGTGGTTAATATGACATAAAAGGAAAATTATAAATGCTGGAGGGGGGGGTGGGAAAATTGAGACACTACTGCACTGGTGGTATACTGATTAAACTATTCTGGAGAGCAATTTGAAACTATGTCAAATGGCTACAAAACTAAACATACCCTTTGACCAAGCAATGCCACTACTAAGTCTGTATCCCAAGAGACTTTAAAAAAAAAAAACAAAAAGGGGAAGGACCTATATGTAAAGAAATATTTATATAATCTGCTCTTTTTGTGGTGGCAAAGATTTGGAAATTGAGATGATGCCCATCAATTGTGGAATGACTGAACATGTTGTGGTATATAATTGTGACAGAATAGTATTGGGCTATAAGAATTAATGAGTATGATGCTCTTTGATCAATTGTAAAAGTTATTCTCAGCCAATACAATGATCAAAGACAATTCCAAAGGATTTGTGATTTTAAAAAATGCTATCCATCTTCAAGGAAAGAACTGGTGGAGTCTGAATGCAGATTAAAGCATACTTTCAAAAACCTTTTTCTGGGGGAGGGAGTGTGGGGTTGTCCATGTTTTGTTTTGTTTTTCTTTCACAACATGACTGACATGGAAATATGTTTTGCATGACTGCATATGTATAACTTACATCAAATTTCTTGTCTTAATTGGGGAAGAGGAGAAGGAAGAAGAGAGAAAATATGGAATTTGACATTTTACAAAACAAACATTAAAATTGTTTTTACATATAACTAGGGGAAATAGTAATTAAATACTTCCTTAAAATAAATAGATGTGATGGGATGCTTGGGGTGTCTATGTTTGTAACATCAGTTTGTAAAATCAATTTGTAAAACAAGTTTGTAAAATCACATTCCCCCTCCCCCAGCCTCAGAGCATTAACTCTGCCCCTTCCCCCTGCCAGCACTCTGCCTAGCAACAATTCATGAACTGTTTATCTTCCCTTAGTATAATGGCCAGCTGCACCTATGAATCCTTCAATGCACTTTCTGTAAGTTAACTCCTCAGCCAATTATACACATACTGAATCCCCATTAGCCTTGGTTCCCAACATCTATCTTGTCAAATAGGACACTGATGAGTGGCAGACTAGGCACTTCTCAGTCAGCCCTGACGGCTAGCTGACTTAGTGAAGTTTCAAGCCTAAAATCACACCTCCAGGTAGCCCCACCTTGGGCTATTTCCCAGTGAATTATGGGCAATACACCTGCACAGTTGATATTAAAAGTTCGTGTTCCTTTAAGCACTCCTTAACTCCTCCCTAATCCCATCCTTACCCACCTAGTTAGCATAGTTGACAACTGATTTACTATTGTAACTCTTTATAAACTGTACCTATGACTTAAAGTTTGCAGGTTTCCTAAGAACTCTTGCCCACTGTAAAGTGTAACAATAAACTTTTGCAATCCTGACTTAAAAGATTGCTTAGGTCCTATGAATTCATTCCAGACTGCCTACTCAGGGACTCTGGTCATTGGAGCCCCTGAAACACCTATCACCCCTCTTCAGATGGATATTGGCTAACTGAATATTAATTCTTATTTTATCAGCAACTCAGATGAAGGCACAATGGTGTGTGAATTACTTGGGATAAAATAATTTAATTTATCGACTTAATCTGACAATATAACTTTCTGCCTCAAGGGCTTTCCACTGTTCCTGGCACACTCTTGTCTGTTCAACCCACGTCTCCCAGGATTGTTCTTTTTGATGATATGGTTCACATCCAGAGAAAATGCCAATATTGGACCTATAGTATTTGTATACCTCAGGAGGATATGGCCTCCACCTTGCTCATTGATGAAGAGAAGTCCTTAGGTATAAGTGTGAACAAAAGGCCCCTATTTCTTTAAGCAATTCCTCACCCTCAGAGGGTAGACAAGTCTGAAATTTCTAGGTAAAGATTCTTAGTGTCATTTCCTCAGGTATATTTCGATGGTCAAAATTCTCAGGCAGGATTAGAAAAATTTGCTGTGTTTCCTCACCTGCCTTAAAAACAGGAGCCTAAGTTATACACTTCTGCAAATTCTTCATTTTTCTGCCCAATACCCTTAATATCTTAAGGTCTGTTATTAGGAGACTTCTATGTTTTTCAATGGCAAAAGTAAGAACACTCACCCCTCAAATATCTTAGCTCTCATTGTTTCTAGACATTGCTTCATATGTGCCCACATTAATATGCCAATATTAATGCAACTGACAAATGTACTGCAGGAAGTGGTCAGATTACTATATGCCATGCTTAATAATACAATAGAATTGCAAAATACATGACCTTGATTCATGAAAACAGTACCAAAGACTTTTTCATGTATTAACACATAGCAAGTAATTATAGATTCAATAACATTCAAACTTTTAAGAAATTCAACATATTAATAAACACAGCAGTTATTTAACAGTAGTATGTAGCCAAGCCAGGATAAACTTCTTGTTCAGTTGTTATATCGTGTCTGACTCTTCATGATCCAATTTGGGGTTTTCTTGCCAAAGATGCTGAAGTGGCTTATTATTTCCTTCTCCAGCTCATTTTGCAGATGAGGAAACTGGGGCAAACAGAGTTAAGTGATTTAACAGGGTCACACAGCTTAGAAAGTGTCTGAGGCTAGATTTGAACTCAGGTCTTCCTAACTCCAGGTCCAGTATTCTATCCACTGTGTCATCTAGCTGCCCCAACTTGTTACACTAAATAATTCTGGGTGTGTGTGTGTGTGTGTGTGTGTGTGTGTGTGTGTGTGTGTGTGTGTGTGATGAGAAAAAGAAAAGAAAAAAATTGTTTGGGGCTTAAAGCTGTAGTCAAGTAGCATCATTTAAAATACAATGGGTTGGTCCTGAGGTGGAAAAATACCTTTTTTTTTATAACCCCAGAACAGAAAATAAAGTTGTCCCAGCTTTTAGGGGGAAAAATAACTTATTAATTTTCTTTAGTTACTTATTTTAATGATGTTTTTGGTAATAAGCATAATCTTGTCTATCTTCCTAAATTCACTCTGCTTCTCAGTCACTTTGGCTGCCTAATGTTGAAGTCTGGGTTTCAGAGTTCTACAGAACTCTTTCAGTGAACTCATTTTACCCCTAATTCCTGACAGAAGCCTGGTTGTTTCCAAATTGTCAGTTACATTCTTAACACTCTGATTTCTTGTCAACCTAGTTATGGTTCTATTACTTCATTACACTAGATATCTTCTTTTTCCAACCAGTCTTAATCAGACTTGTAATCTGTCTTAAATTACATCATCACAGAAAGAGAAGCACAGAATCTCAGGACCTTGGAGGCCTTCTAGTTCAAGCTATATCTGAGTGCCTTAAAGGTGCTCTCTCTCTCTCTCTCTCTCTCTCTCTCTCTCTCTCTCTCTCTCTCTCTCTCTCTCTCTCTCTCTCTCTCTCTCTCTCTCTTTCTCTCTCTCTCTCTCTCTCTCTCCCTCTCTCCTTCGATATCAAACTACTAATCTTATTACATTTAGCCCAAAGTTCAAACCTATTAAGATCTTTATAGATTTTAATTGCATCACCCAATGTCCAATGTGTTAACTATACTTTTAACCTTTGTGTCATTTGCAATTTTTATAAGTATGCCATCTATGCCTTTCTCCAAGTCATTGATAAAAATGTCAAACACCTTTGAGGCCAAACATAGATCTCTAGAGCATTCTGCTTAGAGACCTTCTCCTAGTATAACCTCATAACCATTAATCAACTCTCTTTGAATAGTTATTATAAAAACTATGAATAAATCTAACTGTACCATAAGTGAACCCACATCTTTCTATCTTGTTCACAAGAATATATGAGGGAATTTGACAAGTGTACTGCTAAAAGCTAGGTAAACTAGATCTTAGGCAATCCCCAATCAATCTTTTGGGTAAACCTGTCAAAAAAAAGGGAATTAAGTTAGTCAGGTGTGGCCTATTCTGGTGAGGTCTTGATGGTTTTCTAATCACTGCCTCTTTTTCTAGATGTTAATTAGCCATCCCTTTAATACTATATTCCACCATTTTACTTGGTGTCTAAGTCAAATTCACTGGCTTATAGTTTTCAGATTCTTCCCTTCCTTGAAAATTGGTAAATTTGTCTAAGTCTGCTGATTTAAATTAACCAGGGGTAACAAATGACTATTTTTCAACCTTTCTACTTATCTTGGGTTCAGTTCACTCTTCAGAATTTAAGTTCTGTCTTTTCAAATTTAAAAATCATTCTCCTTTGAAAAGATAGCAGAATATGACAAAAAAGGAAAATATTGGATGTTGGAGGGAAACTGGGAAAACTGGGACACTAAAGCCTGTTGGTTGTGAACTGATGCAACCATTCTGGATAGCAATTTGGAATTGTGCCCAAAGGGCTATAAAATTGTACATACCCTTTGATTCAGCAATATACTGCTAAGTCTGTGTCCCAAAGACAGCCACAAAAAATAAAAAGGGTAAAGGACCTATTTTACAAAAATATTCACAGCAGCTATTTTAGTGATGGCTAAGAATTGGAAACCAAAGAGATGCCCATCAATTGGGGAATGGTTAAACAAGCTGTGGTGTACAATTGTAATGGAATATTATTGGGCTATAAGAAATGATACGCAGGATGATTTCAGAATGAAATGATACATAGTAAAGTGAACAGAACCAGAAGAACATTGTAAACAGTAACAGCAATATTGTTTGATGTAAAATTGTGAGTGACTTAGCTATTCTCATTGATAGATTTCTCATCCAAAAAGACCAATGATGAAGCACACTATCCAGCTCTAGAGAAAGAACTGATATTGATTGAATTCAGACTGAAGCATGCTTTTTCACTTTCTTTTTCTCTTTCTTTCTTTAATTTTTTTCCTTTTATTTGAGCTTTCTTATACAAAATTACTAATATGGAAATGCTTTACATAATTGCACTTGTATCACCTATATCTGTTTACCATCTCAGGAAGGGGGGAAGGAAGGGAATGGGAGAGGGATAGAATTTGAAACCCAAAACTTTAAATAAAATAAAAAATGGGGGGGAAAGTTGGATTTAAAGGTTGGATTTAAATCAGGAATGCAGAGTTGGGTCGATATTAGGAAAACTATAAACATTAATGTATTAACAAAAATGATAAAGATCATGTTAGCAATTTTTTTTTTTAAAGATAGCAGTTGGGGAGGCTAGGTGGTGCAGTGAATAGAGCACCAGCTCTGGAGTCAGGGGGACCTGAGTTCAAATCCGACCTCAGACACTTAACTCTTACTAGCTGCGTAACCTTTGGCAAGCCACTTAACCCCAATTGCCTTGCCTTCCATCCTCCAAAAAAAAAAAAGATAGCAGAAGCAAAATAAAGGCTGAGCAGCTTCATCTTCTCTGTCACTTCTTCTCATTGTCTCCTCCACTCCAAGCAGCAGTTCATTTCTTTTTGAACCTCCTCCCTTCCCCCAGAATATTGTATTTAAAAAAAACAAACCACCCTTTCTGTTGTCCTTAGAATCAAACTCAGGTCACCTGATGCCCAAGAGTAGCATGCTTTTCTCTACAGCTGGGAGTCTCAAGTTGGGAGAAACAAATATTCCCATCTGCTGGGAGTTCAGAAGAACTGCAGGCAGATCAAAAAATCATTCTTTACAGATGGCCAGAGAATAGGCATGGAATGACAATGAAAAAATAGTCGTGGGAGGAGTAAGAGACACATTAGAGACGGCACAAAATAGGCAACTTAACTGTGGAAGTGACAGGATTTGGGGAGGCAAAGTTGTCCATGGATTGGTTTGGTGGTTTTTTTTTTCAATTTCCTATGAACCCTAATATGATTTTAATGTTTTCTTTGGTTTGTAAATAAAATGCTTCCTACTTTGAATCTTGTAAACAGAACTGGTAATGGCATCCAGTATTCCATCAGATAGTGAAGTTTTCTAGTTTTCTGGGTAGAGACAAGGAATCAGAATGATAACAAATGCCCCTAAATTGTAATGTCCTTCATGCCATGTGATAGCTATAAAAGCTTCATAAAGATGAGGAAAGCAGACTCTGGAGGAGAAAGTAATTTGCCTAACATAGCCCAGGAAGTAGCAGTCAGCATTTATACCTCTGTAATCTAACTCTAATCTTGCCACTATACTATGTCATCCAGAGGCAGGTAGAAGTGGCTAGAGCACTGGGCCTGGAGAAAGGAAGGTCTGAGTTCAAATTCAGTTTCAGATATCTACTAGCTCTATGACCCTGGGCAAGTCACTTAAATGCGGTCTACCTCAGTTTTATCAAGTGTAAAATAAGAATAACCTCCCAGGGATGAAGGTCAAATAAAATAATATTTGTGAATTGCTTTGCACATAGTAGGCATTGAATCCCTGTGTATTTCCTTCCTCCCTTCCTTTCCCTCCTCTCAAGAAGTGACTAGTAATATTCCATCTCTATTAAGGTCTGAACATGAGGAAATATAGTTCAGAAACAATAATGATTAAATGAATAGTGTAGCATCAGAGTAGATTTCTAAGTGAGAATTAAGAATTGGAAGAATGGAATGTGTAATTGTATCAGTGGAATACAGATCAGTATTACCTAGAAGTAGGATTTGGGCAGAATGACTTCCAAAGAAACCTTCCAATTCAAACTTCCTAATTTACCCAGCATAAGTTTGAAATAGGTTACCATCTAAAGAGATGTATAGGTATTGATCCATGACTACTTCACTGGTGACCAGTTCACAGAAGTACCCTAAATTTCATCAGTTAAAAACAAAGTGGTTACCCAGCTCAATTTTAAAAGCACTATAAAAGCACTCTCTCTCAGGTTCATTTTCTGCAATCAGCCAGTGAAAGAGTACCAATGACAATCATGTAAAGAGCACCCTACCAGGTGCTGCACGAGAAGCAGCTGCCAAAGAGTGAAGGCAGGGGCTTTTATAAATATTGGATACTTCACTACAGCTCCAAGTAGGAGTAGTTTCCCATCTGAAACACTACTTTAAACAATCTCCTGTACTATTCAAATGCTGGGGCTTTTCCAAGGGTCCCAGAACTGAAGGCTGGGAAAACTGAGAATAGAGATGGCAAAGATGGCTTATAAAAGGTAATGTCCCTGGAGGATGATGCCTCATTTGCATCCTAGCTAAAGGGCTATTTTGACTTTCAGTTTGTACTGAACAAACCAAAATGTCTATATTTAGCAGTTCCCGGTTTGATGCAGATTCTGTCTGGAGACTGCGTGGCATCCTGCCCAGGACTAAATTAGTCTATGGGATATCTAAACACCCTGAATTAACCAATGATCCTGTGATATTTTTAGTAACTATAATATAATGTTGGTTTAATTGTGCTTTTTATGACTTTGTAAAGTAATCTCTAAAATAGCTGAGTTGTGCCTCTTCTTAACCCTGTAACTGGCCCCAGACATCGGTGACTTTAATGGAAAAATAAATCTAACTCTTAATCTCATGGGGTTTAGAGGTGGGGGAGAGAATATGGAGGAATGGTGTAGGCAAGCAGTCATAAATATAACTAGGTCATTACCCTGTGGGTTGAGATAGAGAATATTTTTTTCCTGACCTAACTTCCCTTCCCCCATGCAAAGTTGTTTTGTTCCCTTATCACCTATCCCCATTGCCACGTGTTGCCACTTTGATACTTACAGATCTGTGATCTCATTGACTGGAGTATTCTGTTCATTGATGAAGAATGCAATTTATCAGTGTTTTTTGATCCTGTAGGTCTCCCATTCATACCCATAGGTCTTTCAAAGAGGATTTATACACCATCTTAAAAGGTTTTGCCTAGGTCTTTTTACATTTCATGGTTATCAGTGAAGTATATTTGTTACTCCTTGCTATGACTGGCATATACTCTTTTTTAATCAATTCTGAATCTTCAGAGATTGTGTCATTTACAGAATCTTAAAGTTAAAAAGCTTTATCTTGCCCTTGCAGCCTTCCTCTATACTTAACCATTTCCATACCATGTGTCTCAAGCTATCACCTCTGTCTCTTCACTAAAATATTGGACTCCACCCCTGCTCTTTGGCTCTGATAGGTTAGCATTGGTCTTATCTCTGCCACTTTTCCACTTCCAGGACTTATCCATGCCTGCCCCAGCTTTCCAGCTCTCTTTTATGTATAATCTTCCTCTATTAGAATGTAAAGTCCTTGAGGGCAAGTATAGTCTACCTTACACATATTATATATTCTACTTTAAGCACAGCACCAGATAGTAAGCACTTAATACTTTATCAATCTATCTAGGTATCTAGGTGAAACTTTAAAAGGCCATCTAGTCATATCCATAGGGGGTCATCTCCAGTCATCCTGATCTATATCTTACCATTCTACTCTGGAGGAGAATCCAATTCACTTGCAAGTCATGGTATCATCTTCATGATGACATGGTACTCTTCAGAACAAAGGATAGATAACAACAATAAAACTGAATAAGGATATTACTACAGTTGACATTTTTATACTGCTTTAAAGCTTGCAAAGAGCATTACATACATTATCTCATTTGATTCTCATAACAAACTCATTACATAAGAATTGGTATTATTATTCTAATTTCTCTGATTATTCTGATAGAGAAGGAAGCAGATTCGGAGAAGTTGATGAAAGTATTTAGAAATATAAATTTTCAGAGTAGAAATAGGACTTCCACAGGGCTCTGGCTTCCACCTCCCCCAATTCATGTAAAAGGGGATTCTGAACAAACTTTGGAGCTACAGGACCCACAAAATGGCACAGAGAAGCTAACCTCCCACTGAGGACAGCCTGGCAAGCCGGCAGGAAGTGGTCAGCATACTGTTGGAAACACAGTCAGAATAACACAGGACCTGTCAGCTTCTACACTGAGGGATCAAAGGGCATGGAATATGATATTCCAGAGGGCAAAAGAGCTGGGACTGAACCCAAGGATCACCTACCCAGCAAAACTGAGTATTTTGTTTCAAGGAAAAATATGGTAACTCAGTGGAATAGAGGGCTTTCAAGAATTCTTGAGGAAAAAACCAGAGTTGAATAGAAAATTTGACATCCAGACACAAGAAGCAAGAGATGCCTGAGAAGGTAATCAGGGAAAAGAAATCAAAAGGAACTTATCAAATTTGAACTATTTACATTCCTACATGGAAAAACAATAACTGTAACTGATGAAACCTTTCTCAGTATGAAAATAATTGAAGAAGGGTATATGGGCATATGAATATATATGTGAATGTGTGTATATATGTTTACAGTTATACATGGATAGAGGGCACAGGTTGAACTTGGTGGGAAGAGATGATACTTAATGGGTGAAGTTATGAGGTGAGAGAGGAAAGTGGCAAGAGGAGAAGGGGAGAGGCAGGGTAGGCTAAACTATCTCATGTAGAAGAGGCAAGGAGAAGTGGGTGCAGGGAATGGGAAGAACAGGAAGGCAAAAAGGCAAAACCATATTCCGATTGAATTTGGCTCAGGGAGAGAATGACATACATACTAAATGGGATATCTCACCCTGAAGGAGAATAGGGGGATGGGGGAAGAGAAGGGGGGTGACAGAGGGGAGGGCATCTTGGGGAGAGGGGAGGTTGGAAGTACCCACTATCAAAGAGGGACAGGATCAAAGTATGGAATGGACCAGGTGGAGGGTGGGAATGGGTGGGAGGGAAATATAAACAGTCTTTTACAATATATCTACTATAGTAATGTTTTGCATAGCTATACATGTACAACACATACTGAATTGCTTATCTTCCCAGAGGGAATGTGTGACAAGGGAGGAAAGGAATGGACCTGAAATTCGAGGTTTTAAAATTAAATGTTTCAAATGTATATAAATACTATTATTAATACTATTTTGCATGTGATTGGGAGATAAGATGTTCAGGCATTGGGGCACAGAGATTCTCCTCACCCTAATGGTAAAGTCGAAGAGGGTATGGAAGAAGATATGGGAGAGAGCAGACGGGATGAGGGGATATCTTGTGGGACTGCTGTTCTGGGGTGGCGGGTAGGGGGAAAATGGGGATAAAATTGTAACTCAAAATCTGGTGGAAATGAATGATGTAAACCAGAAGTTAATAAAGCATTTGTTTAAAAAAAAACTATTAAATTAAACAAACAAAAAAAAGAATGGCTTTGAGTGAATAAGTTATTTTGTCTACTATAAATACCTAAATTAACTATAAAAAATGCATTGGAGAAAGATATTTTCTGCCTATGGAGAATTGATAAATAGAAGTGTTTTAGAATAATTTCACATGAATATGTATGTATGTATTGTGTATGTATGTTTGAATATATATACATATACACATATGTGTATGGAAAGGTAGTCATCTCTAGGGTTCCTGGGGAGGGAAGAAAAAAAATTTTGAATGCACCTGATAATTTTGTTGTGTTTTTGAAAGGAATAGTAAGTTGTGCATAATAGACTTGCAGTTTCAAGTACAATCATCTTTTTTTTTTATTGTACTATGTTATGTGAGTGCTTGTTTTATTCCATAAACTAAAAATAAAATTAAAAATTCAAATAAAACAAAAGAAATATAAATTTTCCCCTCAGGATTGTCTTAGCTAAATCCCCAAAGTTTTGGCATATTATCATTTTCTTTGATGAAATTTTCTGTTGTTTCTAGGATTTATGGGTTCTTTGACTCATGAAGTCATTAGAATTAAATTATTTAGTCTGTGATGAATTTCAATCTGTTCTTCAAAGGAACTTTATCAAATATGATTTTCTTGTGCTGTGAACAACAATGTTTCCTCCATGAAATGACTCAGATGCTTTTGTGAACACTAAATTGTTGCACAGCTGAAGTTTTCTTTTAAAAATATTGCTTGTACTAAGTCACTATTTACATGGTTATTTTTGCTGATTTTCTACATATTCTAATTGATTTATCAACTGTCATTGGATTAGTATCATTGATTTGTGAAAAAATTTACTACTCAGAGAGGTAGTAGGTCTGTGCATATGTAATTTTAAAAAAAGGTCGGGGGGGAGACTGATAATCAGTAAAGAATGTGTTTAATATTTCTGCTTTTCTGCAATTTTTGGGAGGTTTTTATGTCATAGTTAAGGTGCCATGCACAACTGAAAAATAAATGCATTCCTTTCTGTTCTTATTCAGTAAATTCCAGAGACCTATCTAAATTTTCTAAAATTCTATTCAGGTCTCCAATTTCTTTCTTGATTGGATTTTGCTTAGTTTGTTGAAGAAAGGTATATTGAGGTCCTCCAACTATTTTTGTTTTATGGTCCTTTTCTATAGAGGAAACTAAGGTTTCCAGAGTGTTTCCTGATTTTTGCCCTCCCAATCAGAGACCAGCATCTCCATTTGCCCTTCCTGTTTCTGAGCCCAATTTAGGATCAAACTGAGAGAGCTGCAGGATTCTTTCCTAGACCCTGGCCTGGGCTCCTGTCTACCTTGTCCCAGCACATAACTTCACATGCTGGTTTCCCTGAATGGGCTGGACTTTTCCGTTCAAATACATAAAATGGTTCTAAGTGTAAAGGGATTGCATGCAACTCTGTAAAAAGAAGGACTTTTTTTTTATAGTCTGAGAAGTCACATGGTGGTGAACTACCCCAAATTGAGTTTCCTCAAAGGAAGTCCAATTAATGGAGAAGTTCTGAGTCTGGAAAGACTTTAAGACCCTTATGGAAAAAGGTAACTACCAAGAAGAGAAGATAATTGCATTTGTTGTTTATGGATTATTTTGAGTTCTTAATGTGTTTTCTAAATTTGTGGGCTCTTTTGAGTAGTTTCAGACTTTATGTACTTTCATCATTCTAGATAAATTAAATTAAATTAAATTAAAGCTATTTGTATTCAGTGTGCCCACTGTTATTTTGTGTTGTTTGTATGGGGATTTAGGGAGACTTTTTTACCTGAATTTGTTAAAACCTAGATACAAGCAATATTCTTAGATTTCCTAGGATAGGAAGCCAGAGAGATAAGTAATTTTGCAAGGGAGCCAGAGAGATAAGTAATTTTGCAAGGGAGCCCTCAAAATTGAATCCACTCCATTTAGACCTGGAGCTTGGACTGCTCAGTCCAAGGTAATACTTATACAATTTGTATTAGAGTTAAATTGGTATTTTAACCTAGGTTTTCTCTTGACTCAGAGTCAAGCTCTCTTATGTATGCTATGCCATACTATCTCTCTGTATGAATTCACTTTGTGGTTATACAGTCTTTAGTTGAAGTGAAAGAAATCTGAGTACTTCTTGAAGTGACTGACTTTTAAGACTTACAAGCACAAGCATCAACAAGAAAATATTTGTATCAAAAAGAAGCACTTTTCCACCAGACAGCAGCTTAGAATCTGTGAAAAGCATTTCACAATTTTCCAAACCTCCACTCTTGCTGCTATTAAATGTTGAGTCTAATTCACTTTTCATCTGCTGTGCCTATTCCCCACATACTGATGGACTTGCAAGACAACTTTATGTCATTGCCTGCCCTAAACAACAGATAATTTTCATCTATTTTGTTTTTCCTATGTAGATTGTTAGGCCAATCTTCTCTGAGTGAAAATGGATTCTCAAATTACCCTGTGGCTATTTATGCCAAAAGAGTTAGAAAACAGAAAGATGTACAATTATTATATTATGGAGGGTATTCCATGTGAGGTCCAACTTGAAGAGGGGTTTCTTTTTCTTTCTATCTATCTATCTATCTATCTATCTATCTATCTATCTAATGTATATGTATGTATATATAGTCTATGTATATGCATGTATGCATATGTATATATATTTGGAAATCCTTCTGATGTTCCTATTAGCAGATGTCATCATGATGATTAGAGCAAGCTCCACATTATTAGATGGTTTACTTAATGAGCATGACTGCTCAGAAAAGACTGACCCAGCATATTGACACACTTGAAGATATTAGCACATAATCATTCACATTTACAGAATTCTTGAAGGTTTAGAAAATCTTCCTTACAAATTCTGTGAGGAAAGTGCTTTATATTCTGTACATTAATATTTGTTGAATTCAAACTTAAATGATTGTGAGCTATCATGTAAGCTATTATTCCTCTATGAGGAAAGATAAAATATGTTTATTGGAAGCATGAGAACCTTCCAAAAATTGGATTGTTCTATTTGTAACATATCTGTCCTTTTTATTTTTCTTTTGAAGATGTTACTAATGACACTTTACTTTTGACACACAGCAAATCATTATGGAATACTTAGCTGAGATTCCCACTGGATCCTTCCACCCATAAAACCCAACTAGTTTCAGTAATTGAATTTAAAGTTCCAAAACTCAAACTTAAAAGAAAATATTCTGAACCTCCAATTAAATAGAAAATGAAACTGTTTTCAATAGATCACATATATTTAAAAATTCATATCTTGCTGATCTATAAACATGTATGCTTATTTATGGTGATATTGAAAGAATAAAGTAAGGGTTGAATTTCTTATGCAAAACAGAGAAAAAAAGGTGATGTTCAACCTATAGCTAGCTTTCCCTGATGCCAACAAAAGCTCCCACATCTCTCTCATCCTTTAAAAAACAAACTCATTTCACCTCCAAAGCTATTGTCTTTCCACTCTCCTTTTCAGAGCCAAATTCCTTGAAAAAGTTGTCTACTTTCCTTGCCTCCACTTCCTTTACTTTTGCTTAGTTCTCAGCCACTTGTAATCTGACTTCTGACCTCATTACTCAGCTGAAACTATTCTATCGAAACTTATAAAGATCACTGATTTCTTTTTTATGATTTAAAAAAAAAGTTTATTACAATGTACAATAGACTCATTAAGATGACACTTAATCTTGGCTACAAGCGGCAACAGATGTTGAAGTAGGAAATGCAGATGTCACAAAGCAAGAGAGGAACCAACAGGAATCACCATTTTATCTACACAGGATCCTCTACTTTTTTGCCAGATTTCTTAGTCCCACCACTGGCAAGTGGTCCCTTTCCAGCAGCCTTTGCTTTTAACTCTTCCAGTTTTTCTGTTCTTCTTTTTGTTTTTGTTTGAAAGCTATATCTTCCTCATCCATTTCCCTGGTTTGCTTCTTGGGGTGCTTCAGAGGCTTCTTCTTATCGTGCCTGCTGCTCAGCTTCCCCAAGCCCCTTTGGTGCCGGAAGCAGCTGATCACTGATTTCTTAATTGCTAAATCTGATGACAATCCTCTCAGAATTTACCCTACTTGCTCCACTCACCACCATGTGACTTCTCAGACTAAAAAAAAAAAAAACAAAAAACACATCTCTCTGACCATTTATTAGTATGTATTTTCTCTCCCTATCAGAATATAATCTTCTTGAGGACAAGAACTATCTTGCTTTTGAATTAGTGCTTAGCACAGTGCCTGTAATATATTAAGTTATTAATAAATGCCTGAACATTCCTCCTATATTTCTGACTCATCCTTTTTATTAGCCTTCTTTATTGGATCACCATCTATGTCTCTATCCCTAACTGTGGATGTATCTTATTCTGTAACTTCTCCAGAAAGAAAAAAAAAAGTAATGAACTGAGAAATGATCAAGAATCCAAGGAGAAACAACAGTAAGAGCATTTTGCCAGCCTAAATAAACAAAAAAGAGAGAGAGAAATCTTTGAGCATTAGGGAAAAGATCCAGACAGAAAATCTGGGCCACAGCTTCCAGTAAAGAAAGCCATAAAGCTGTGTACTGAGAGCACAGGAATGGGATCCTACATCATAGTCCAGCAAAGAACAACTGGATCCTGAAGCTGTATTTCTCTGACCCTAACCTAATCCAGCTCAGAAGTCTGCTGGGCTCAAGATAAAAGAGCAATGATCAAGGAACATCTTGGTTTAAACCCCACCACATACTGTCCTGCAGAGTGAAATACATTGGCTCCTAATCCAGAGGCCCTGGAATAATAGAACACTCATTTTCCAGACTTCAGTAATATAAATTAGAACCAAAAAAAAAAAAAAAAGCCTTATAGTTCCTTCTAAAAGTACACAGAAACGAAGCCTGGTAAGACTGGAAAAATGAATAAAAACACAAGAAAATACCAATGACACTTAAAACATAAATCTAGAAGAAAATTTTGTAGCATCTACAAGCAAAGCGTTAAAGGAAAATCAGATATTTACCAAAAGATCTACTGGAATTGATTAAAGAAATGAAGATTAAAAATGATCACAAAAAGAAATGAAAGCTCTAGAGAAAAGAATAGAAAAGGAAATGAGAATTTCTGTTCTTTCCATATTTTTAAAGTAAATATTCCTCCATTATGAGAGCTCTGAAATAAAGAATGGAAACAGAAATGAAACCTCTCAAGAAAAGAATGGAAAGTAGAATAAACAGCTTAGAACAGGAAGTGCAAAAACTTTACTCAACTTCTGCAAATTAGATTGGGCTAGAACAGAGATCAATGACTCCATGATACTGTAAGAAATACTAGGACCAAAGTGAAAGACTGGAAAAACAATGAGAAAATGTATGATATCTCCTATAAAAAACACCTACCCTAGAAAATGTCAAGGAGGGATAAGCTAAAACTCATCAAGATGTTAACCACAAAAAAGCCTAAATGTCATGTTTTAAGAAATCAGAGAGTAAAAATAGAAAAATCTCCAGTAACCTTCTGAAAGAAATTATATTTTTAATTTACACAAGTACTGAGGATAATTGGGGGCAGATGGGAGAAAGCAATTAAATAGGATGCATCAGAGAATAAAAAAGACAATGACAACACTGAGGTATTTTGTTAGACATTGGGCCTAGTTAGGGGCTCTGAAGGAAGAAGAAAAGAGGAAGAGGAGAAAGAGGAAGGGGAGGAAGAAGAGACATGGCCCCAGGAGAAGAGGGATCACATGGGATTATATTGGAAAAATGATGAGTTCCTGGACAAGGCCTAATTTCTCAAACAAGGAACTAAGCAGAATCCAAAGCCAAAGAACAGAGCTACAATGAGGGGGAACAATCCTGGACCTTACTCTCTACCAATATTGTGAGCTGTATGAATTGTGTAGGTACATGGTAAAATAATTGACTTATCAGCCAGAACATCTTCCCCCAACTGGGAACTTCAATGCCATTGTAATATTACAAGTTGAAAGGATTAGGGGAGTTTGCGGCTCATAAGGTAGAGGTTTGGATGATTTATAAACTCAAGTATAAAAGTTTCTATATATTCTATTGGGTGAAACTTAGGCTCATTTGCCTTTTCTGTAGAAACCTAGACACAGATCAAATGTTGAAGTTCCTAGGGGAAAATCTAGCTCAGGGCATGAAACAAAAAGCATGATTATAGAAGATGTTCTAATGATTGAAATCAGTCTGTATAAACACAAAGCTTTGTTTGGTTCTCAAATATGATCTGCATTTAGGATGGAGAAGAGAAGTTTGAGGAAAGGCATGATAGTTGTTATATAATATTTTTTTAAAGTATTAGAAGAAAGATTGATCATATTGATTCTCCTTGGCCCCAAGGAATAAAACTAGAAAAGTAAATGAAAGACACCAGGATACTGATTTCAACTCCATATGAGGAAAAAAATCCTAACAAAATTCAGTTCATTGAAGAGGTATGAGTGGATGTTGCAGAGGGGATAAATTAGATCAAGAAATCAAGGGAAAACAAATAAATTTGGATAGGGGAAAGTCCCTTAAAATGTTTAAGACAGAAGTCCTGTGTAAGGAGTCTGGAGAAGGTCTCTGAGAGGTATTTCAAGAATAGAATAGAGAAGGTTCCTGGAAGGAAGACAGGAGAAGGTCCTGGAAAAATCTATATCCCTCAATATCAGGGGACCATGATATTTAGATGAGTAGGCTCTGACATGAGTGCCTGAGTTGCAGCAGGATCACTGTATTGCTCTCAGAGTATCTAAGGAAGAAGCATTCTGAGTATCTCAGACCCAACAAAAGATCTTTTATAGAGAAGGTAAAACCTTTGAAAATCAAAGAAGAAATTGTTGCACACAGAAAATATGAGCACTGTTAGGAGCCAAGATGGTGAAGTAGAAACAGCACTTCTGCGGAGCTCTAGCCCACACCACTTCAAAATTATGTAAAAGGAGGACTCTGAGCGACCTCTGGAGCTCCAGAACACACAAAATGACACAGAGAAGCTAACCTCCCACAGAGAACAGTCCAGCAGCCCGGCAGGGAACGGCCAGTGCAACACTCTGAGAGCCGAGGTCCTCCTGAGTCAGAGGTTTTAGCCCCAGGGCGGCCAGACCAGCAGCCAGCTGGAGGGACCCCAGAACACCAGGAGCTATGGCATTTCCAGAATTATAAACATGAAGATGCCTCGGACGAAGTGAAAGGTCAGTGGCCTATGGACTTTGTGACTGGTTGAGAGAGTTCGTGGCCTCTTTCCCCTGGGAGCAAGAAGCTGCTCAGGAGCCGGTGCAGCTTGCGCCATATTGCCATGTTGCAGCTTCAGCTCCTGGCCTGCAAACTGTAGGGGGATCCTGCCATCAGGGGGGTACTCTTGCTTTACCCTTGTTGGATCTGGATTGCAGTCTGGGGTGGAGGTCTTGGGGTGTGTGACCAGCTTGCCAGAGTGTGTGGAGGCTTCAGAAAGTTCACCCAACTAATACCTCCAGAAGTTGGGAAATACCCAGCATTTGGGATGGAAGCTCCCCTGGCTGGTGGCAGGGTCCTACTGTGGCGAAAAGCCCAAAAGTCAAGTAATTGAGTGGCAACATGCCTAGGCAAAGGAAACAAAATAAACAGAAAAATTCAACATTAGACTCCTATTTTGCGGGGCAAAGAAGATCAAAGCATGGAACAGGAGGAGGACTGTGAGGTCAGAACTCCTGCACCAAAAGCCCCAAATGAAAATACGAGCTGGTTACAGGCCATAGAGGACCTTAAGAAGCAGATAATAGAAGTAGTGGGGAAATTGGGTAAAGAAATGAGAAAGATGCAAGAAAAGTATGAAATAACAGTCAACAGCCTGACTGAGGAAAATAACACCTTAAAAAATAGACTAACTCAAATGGCAAAAGAGGCTCAAAAAGGCAATGAGGAGAAGAATGCCTTAAAAAGCCAACTTTGCCAGTTGGAAAAAGAATCTCAAAAGCTCACTGAGGAGAATCATTCCTTCAGAATTAGACTGGAGCAAATGGAAGCTAGTGACTTTATGAGAAATCAAAATGCTGTTAAGCAGATCCAAACAAATGAAAAAATAGAATGCAATGTGAAATATCTCATGGGAAAAACCACTGACCTGGAAAATAGATCCAGGAGAGACAATATAAAAATTATTGGACTACCTAAAAACCATGATCAAAGAAAGAATCTAGAAATCATCCTTCAAGAAATTCTCAAGGAAAATTGCCTTGATGTTTTAGATCCAGAGGGCAAAATAGAGGTTGAAAGAATCCACAGATCACCTCCTGAAAAAGATCCCAAAAAGAAAACTCCCAGGAATATTATAGCCAGATTCCAGAATCCCCAGATCAAGGAGAAAATATTACAAGCAGCCAGGAAGAAACAATTTCAATATTGTGGTAACACAATCAGGATAGCACAGGATCTGGCAGCTTCTACACTGAGGGATATTCCACAGGTCAAAGGACATGGGATTAAAACCAAGAATCACCTACCCAGCAAAACTGAGTATCATGTTTCAGGGGAAAATATGGTCATTCAGTGGAATAGAGGACTTTCAAGCATTCTTGATGAAAAAAACAGAGTTGAATAGAAAATCTGACATTCAGATACAAGAAACAAGAGATGCCTGAGAAGGCAAACTGGGAAAAGAAATCATTATGAACTTATCAAAGTTGAACTATTTACATTCCTACAGGAAAAACAATAACTGTAACTGATGAAACTTTTCTCAGTATGAAGAATGGTATATGGGCATATGAATACATATGTGAATGTGTGTATATATGTTTTCAGGTACACATAGAGGGCACAGGTTAAATTTAATAGGAAGGGATAATACTTAAAAGGTGAAATTAAGAGGTAAGAGAGGAATATATTGAGAGGAGATGGGGAGAGACAATGGGGTGAACTATCTCATATAGAAGAAGCAAGGGAAGATGGTTACAAAGGAGGGGAAGAACAGGAAGGCAAAAAGGCAAAACCTTATCCTCATTGAATTTGGATCAGGAAGAGAATGACATACATATTAAATAGGGTTTCTCACCCTACAGGAAAGTAGGGGAGAAGGGGATGAGAGGAGGGTCAATGGAAGCAAGGGCAGGCTGGGGGGGGGGGGTGGAGTTGGAAGCACCCACTTTTGAAAAGGGACAGGATCAAAGTGGGGAGTGGACCAGGTGTGAGGTGGGATGGAAGGGAGGGAAATTTAGTCAGTCTTTTACAATATATCTACTATGGTAAAGTTTTACATAGCTACACATGTACAGTATATACTGAGTTGCTTATCTCCCTTTTAAAACCAATTTTTAAAAAATATATATAAATACTGTGATTAATACTGTTGTGCATATAATTGGGAGATAAGATGTGCAGGCATTGGGGCATGAGGATTCACCTTGTCCTACTGGAAAAGTTGAAGGGGGTATGGGAGAAGAGATGGGAGTGAGCAGATTAGATGAGGGGATATCCTGTGGGACTGCTATTCTGGGGTGGTGGGTAGGGGAAAATGGGGAAAAAATTGTAAATCAAAATCTGATGGAAATGAGTGATGTAAACCAGAAGTTAATTTAAGAAAATATGAGCACCAACACCCAAATCCAAACTAGAGACAGGGCCTCATTTTGGCTTCTCTCCAAAATATTTCAAACTAACAAGTACTATTTTCCTACTTTCTAAGTACACATTTTTTGCTCATTTGCTCATACTTTGGCACAAAGAGGTGTGGGGATAGGGGCTATTCTATATACAGACCAAAAACCCTTCTCCTGATTTGTGTCTATCTTTATATGGGTATGTGATTCATATTTACCTCACTTGTTTAAATTCATTAGACAGGGGCTAAAGTCACAATAAAATAAAATAGCTCTTTAAAAGTTAGTGGAGTCATAAAACCTAATGGGGCATTTTCATTCCTTAGAATTGTCTTCACTTTGAATCCAGGAATATCAGCTGCTATTGCCACACACACTGACATACATGCTGTCAAAAGGCACTAAAGAATCATGGAGTATTATACTGAGAAGCAGGAGATCGGCTTCTAGGTCTGGTTTTACCACTAACTTGTTCTGTGGTTTTTGACAAATTACCATTTGGTCCTTCAGTTTCTTTATGAGGGGACTGTAATGTGGTGAGCCAAAGAGGCCTGTCCCAGGACTCTGATAATTACCCTGATATCAGTGGACCTGCATGTCAAAGATCTCTTCGAGATTCTACTTTTCACTAAGTCTGCTCCTGAGTTCTTTTGATATAGGTTTCATTTAAAAGGATATTGTTGGAGTGCCTGAGATCAACAGGATTCTGTCCCCGGATATATCTGATTCCACACTCTGGTATCTTTGAGCGGCCAGCTCTAAACATGATGTCTTTTGAGGATTGCACTTCAGCTTTGAAGTTTGCTGTCAATTGTATCTGTTTATGACTGCAGCTGCATTAAGAGGTACCTGAGGCCCAGACCTAAGGCTCTGCCGCAAAACTTTAGTTGTCCAAAACATTTGCAGGAAGTCAGTTCCTATGCAGATATTCTTGATGATTCGGCCTTGGCCACTAGGTTTTGAGGCAAGCTCTCAAGAGCGTCCTTTGAGATGTAACTGACTGCATGTGATAAGAGATAACTGACTTTTCCTAAGACTTTATGGCTCCTAGGGATCAATAGGCCTTACTGCCATGCTACTTCCAGGATACAACAGACTAAGATAATGATTTCTCTTCCTTTCCGTCCTTTGTCTCTTTGCTCTATAAAAACCTTTCGCTGAGTATCAATAAACGGAGTTCATGGTTCTTCCTTGAGCTACCCACATGGCCTGGTCGTTTCTTATTCACATCTCCGAATCATGCTAAGTGCTGGACACTGAGCAGCCCACAGCACTGGAATATGTGATATCTTAAGATATCTTAAGATATCTTAAAGATATCTTAAAGATCTCAATCCTATGAACTTAGGCTCCTATGATCTCAAGGCCCCTTCCAGCTTTGACATTCAATAATTCTAAGATTCTAAAAATGCAGGTCAAACTGACAGCAAAAAAGCTGTTAAAAAAAGGGTGCATTGCAGAGTAATAATTGATCTGCATTGAGAGAGGGAGTTTCTTCACCAGTAGCTCCTTAAACCAAAACTGTTACAGAACAATGTAAGCAGAACCAAGAGAAATTGTTCTCTTGCCACAATAACGTAAAGGAAAATAATAATAAAAGACATCAGAAGTCAGATTACTATATGGAATTGACCTCAGTGCACTGATAATGAGGCATAAGCTTCTTTTCAGTAGAGAAATAATTGACTACTGGTCAACAAACCAAGTCATTTATTAAGCACTTCCTATGTGCCAGGCACTGTGCTAAGTTCAAGAATACAAATTCAAGTAGAAAGGCAGTTCTTGGCCTCTAGAAGCTTATATTCTATATTCCATATGAAGGAAGAAAACTGGTAGCTTGTCTGGGGACTTTTCTTAAAATGGAGGTTCTGGGAAGAACCAACAATTCAGAGAAAAGGGCCATAGGCCAGAATTTCCAGGATATGAAGTATACGTTGTTAAACAAAATTGATGTGATGGATTGTTTTGCCTAACCATGCTTCTTTGTTATGAGAGGGTTTAACAAGGGAGGGAGGGAGGAAGGAATAAGGAGATTGTGTCCTGGAAATTAATGAAAAAATAGCAATAATCAACATATTGTGGGGGGAGGGAAATGAAGAGATGAAAAAGACACAGATAGAGATAAACAAAGGGTAAGTAGCTCAAGGTTCTGTCAGTCAGAGCATCCCAAAAGTAGGCTGAAATCATCTGAAGGGAGCATAGAGAGGTCATGACCTCCCTGAATTACCCCAAAGAGTAGGGGAAAATGGACACTTTTCAGTCCTTCTCCATACCATTCACCATCACAACTGACCTGTGTTTGTTTCTAGGCACATAACTTATTTCCTCTTTGAAAAAATATTTCTAATAACTGAGGCATGGTGAAAATTTTTTTAAAGTTTGGCATGAATGAAAGAAGCAATTAATATAGGGGTAAGAGAAAGCAAGGTAGGTTGAAAGGAGAGGAGTAGGCATTCTAGGGTATATTTACAGGAAATTAGATACTTAAGGAATCAAGCCACCTTGAGTCAGTGGGGAGGACTAGTTCCTTTCAGTTGGTTCTGGGGTAGAGGAAAGAGTGATGGACTTCAGAATTGGAAGATTTGGGTTCAACTCCCAGCTCTCCCACTTACTAGCTGTGGAACTGGGGGCAATTCACTTAACTTCTCTTGTCCTTAGCTCTCTTGAAATGAAAGCATTAAACAACATTTACATTGCCTGTCTGAGTTGTTGAGAAACAGCACTATAATGCATAAGCTTTATATCAACGTGAGTTAACATTAATCCTTTTTCTAAAAAGTCTATCACAGCTGCACCTGGTTAACTTGTATCCATGTTCCAAAATGCCTCCACCTTCCTTTAACCTTATAGTATATATTACAGAGCTCTTTCCAGGTATCATCCATTTTCCTTGGCCACTAGCAAAAACAAATACTTATATGTGTACATATTATATCTCTCTAAAAGAATGCAAGTGCTTTGAGGGCAAAGACTACTTCATTTTATCTTTTTATTCCCATTACTTCCCAGAGTGCCTGTACATATTCTAGAATAAGGCAAAACACAGAAATTTATAGCCCTACCACCATCTTCCTAGCCTCCCAAACTGCCAAAAAAAAAAGTGCAGAAATTTGGAGTCACGTGTGCTCAAGTAATTGGAAGAGCACTGGCCAGGCAGCTGAGAGCCCCTGATAAGGGCCCATAGAATGACCCAAATTAAGTCAAAGCACTTACCATAGGAGCTTCCCTGCCTAACAGCACACCTGCCTGACACTCTCATCACCTCGGATGCATGGTGAGTGGTATTTTTGATGGGTAATAGAGGGAGCTGCTAATAGAAGGCTGACTGTGGTAAGGAGATCTCAATGGCACACCTGAAAAATTCACTTAAGTGACCTTAGTGAGTCACTTGCCCCTCCTGGGTTTCAGCCTCTCTGAGAGTAAAATAAAGGGGTTAGACATGATGACTTTTAATATGTTTACACATTAAGGAAAGCAGAACAGTTGAGCTGCAAGTGGGTAAATAACAGCTACAAGCAATAACACTGAGATCTGCACCAGGCTTCTCCCACTGCTGAGGGTGCCTACACATCACAAAATATAGCTTGTTTTCTGCAGAGCTATTTGCATCACTGTCTCACCCATTAGATAGTAAACTCCTTGAGAGCGGAGGCTGTGCAAAGGATAAACAAATCTGACTTGGTTTTGGCAGACTCCATACTAAGAGGTGAATACAGCCATAACAAATGCTTCCATCATGAGACATCCAAGTTGCTCAAGAGCCACAGGCTACCACAGTTATCGGAGAAAGGAATGGCAGGAGTTACCCTATTATACATTGTATTTAACCATTCATAAACAAGCACTTACTGTGCACCTACTTTATGTCAGGTACTATGCACTAAGGATACAAAAAAAATTAAATAGCCCCTATCCTCAAGGTGCTTACATCATAGCAAGGATAAAAAGCATGTATCCTTACAAGAGCCCAACATAACAAATTTTATGTGATGTTGGGTCCTCTGTCTCCAAATCAAATTGAATAGTGTTATAATCGTGCTTTTTCTAAAGTTCTACCCTTTTGATTCAGGGGTCATTTTGAGTTCAGGAACAGATTGTTGTGTGATTATAGGTAGGACAGAAACACTGGACTAGATGTGCAAAGGAAGGTATCTTGAAACCACTGCCAAGTCCTAGAGCATGTCTCAACCTTGTCCCTTCAATTCTGTGACTCTCTGGTACTGATGCATGCTGTTGATCTGTCTCATTCCCCTCCTTCCTCTCTGATAATTCCTGCTGTTGCTATATAGCAACATAACATTAACCCTCTTTTTAGAACGTTGAATAATTTATCATTCTTCCAAAGTTCACTATTGATATAACATCTAAAAATGGAAAATGCATTTCCTGAATAAGGGGACAAATTCTTACAGAAGATGTTAAGGTAAATGATAAAGCATAGCTAACATCACTGGAATTGCATGCCAAAAGTCCTTTGTTGTTGCTAATTTACAAACCCAATGGAGCTGTTAGATCCTATGAACACTATCAAAAGAATTCCAAACAGATAATATAGATACCTAAGGAAGTAACTCTACAAAACAATGATAAATTATAACTCTGCTTTTTGAAAGTCTTGACATTTGAAATCCTGGGATCTAGAAGAGCCATTTAACCAATATTTAAGTGTTGTAACCTGTCAGAAATAGGAGAGAGGAATTGGAGCCTTTTCCTGACCAAGTTTGATTCACAAAGGACATAGAGATAGAATTAATAGCAAGTAAAATGTACCTGCATACCAAGCATGTCCAATGACTTCAATGGGGGTTAACCTGAGCAACAACTATGAAATGTCACAGACTCACAGACGATCCCCCTCATTTAAGGGATTTGGAAACTGGAAGTCAGACAAGGGGAATCATCTGTATTCCAACTACCCCATTTATTACCCTTTTCCCTGACAGAAGCCCAGGGCACTCACCATATCCTTTCTCTTCCTTTTCTTCCTATAAATGTACTTACTTTCTGCAAAGGGATAATGGAGGAACCTAAGGTCACAGAGTTATAAAATAGTAGAGCTGAAAGGGATCTAAGATGTCTTTTAGTCCTGCATCCTCATTTCACAGAGGATACAGAAGGCTAGAGGTGAAGCAGGAGAGGAAAGCTTGGAGCCCAGGTCAAATCAACATTGAGAAGCTGTTAGTTCCTCCCTCCTAACCTCTGCCTCATAATTTCTCTATGTAAGACAGTTCAAGCACCATCTTCTGTATTAAGCTTTTACTGATCCCCCATGCCCTTCCACCCAAACTATGCTATAATTACTTTGTTTATGTATTTCTTCACTTTATGTTTATGCTGTGTGCATGTATATATGAGTGAAATTATATGTGTGTGTTGTATGTATATATGTGTGTACATATGTGTATATGCATGCATACATATATGTTCCCCATCAGGAATGCAAGTTGCCAGTAAGGATTGTTTCCCTTCATACTTTTATTGCCAGGCCTAAACACTGTAGTCACATAACTTAATACTTGTTGATTGACTAATGTTCAGCAAATGCCTATTGAATTTGATAAATTCTTTACCTAAAGGATTAATTACATTTAAAGGCTTTTTACTGTTAAATCAATTTATAAACATTTATTGAGTAGTCTGTACAAGGCACTTTACTAGGCACATGGATTAGAAAGACAAAAATGAAAGTTGCTGCCATGAAGGAGTTTATATCCTACTGGTGGGATATAGTATATACATGGTTAAAGAAAAAAATACAATTTAAGGAAGGAGAGAAGACTAACAGTGTAAGATCAGTGAAGTCTATAAAGAGAAATTGGCACCTATGCTGAACCTTGGAAGAAGACCAGAATTCTGAGGGGCATAAATGAGAAAGAGTATGGGAGACATTAGACAACTAGGCATGGGAGACAGCATAAAGATGAAAGATACAATAGTTTTGAGTTCAAGGCACAGTTATTAGGTCGATTTATCTACATCTTATGAAGGGGAGTAATATGAAATAAAGGTAGAAAGATTTATTGGAAACAGATTGTAGAGGGCTTGTGCCTGGATGAAGAATTTGCTTTTTATTGTAGAAACAATAGAGAGCAACTGAAGATTTTTGAGGCCAAACTTGAGCCTGTGTAGAGAACAGACTGAAGAAGAAAGAGAACAGAAGTGAGATCAACTAGGAGGCAATTACCATAGTCCAAGCCTAAGGTAATAACCGTAACAGTAAGCTAAGAGGAAAGGAGACTGATTGGATATGTGGAATAAAGTAGAGCTAAGGAGCCAAGTTTGAATACAGGTATGACTTTGCTATATGACCAAGAATTTAAGACCCTTGTTCTTTGATCACAAATTCTTTAATGATATTTAATTCACCACTATATTCCAGACCAGTTAAAATCTGGCCTCAGACACTTTTACTACCTATGTGACTCTGGGTAAGTCAATTAAACTCTGTTTGCCTCAGTTTCCTTACATGGGGATAATAACAGCTCAGAACCCCTCAGAGTTCTTGTGAGGATCAATGAGATAATTATAAAGCACTCAGCACAGTGTCTGACACATAGGGAGTGCTATATAAATGTTATCTATTATTATCATTGTTGTTCCTTTCTCATTCACTCAGTTTGCTCATTTCTTCCCTGCTTTCCTTGATGCACTGCTTAAAATCCATGGTCAGTCACTTCCATGCTGCACTCACTAATATTGAAAACTCCTTGACTCCTCCTTGACCTTTTGTATTGCCTCCCATGTCAATCACTAACTCTTCATCATTCTCAACATTCATTATTTCTGTTCTTGCTTCAGTATATCTCTGGGGAAAGTTGCTCATCTAGCTGACAACTTCATGTGATTTAACCATACTGTTGCTGAACAGTCCTGTCTTTCATTGTCACAGCAGCTATGATACTCCTCACAGTTGCTGTTCCAAATTCTCTGTATACTTTGTTAAAACATACTCCTTACCCTTGACTCACTCTTGGCAGATAATCTTTCCTCATTCCTCATTAAAAAGACATCCAATGTAATTTTTTTTTCTTTTTCCATCTCAAAAGATCTCTGAAACTTCACATACAATCTAAGTTGTCTCTAGTAAAAAATGGAGGTATCCTTCCTTTTTACCATTAACCCTTCAAGTTGTGCCTTCATCCTATTTCCTTTGCTCTCAGGTTTTTACTTTTTCAGTGCAACAGCTAACATTTCTCCCTCCTGGCTCCCTCTTCTCCCTCTGACTCATTCGAAACATATTTAAGCCTCTTCCATCTTGAAGATTTTCTCATTTGACCCTGATCCCTCTATGCGCTCCCCTACCATAGCTACTGTCCTAATTTTCTCCCTTTCGCTGCCAAACATCATGAACACGTGAAATTTCTTAACCATCTATTTACCTCATTCCAGTTCTAAATCCTGGATTAGATCTTGACTAAAATTGTCCAGCTTCCTGAATTTTTCTGCAGCTCTAAGGCTCCCCTACGTGGTCATAAGTGTTATTGCAAGTTCAAAACATTTCTTTTATTCCAGGTTTTGACAGAAAGTCTGATATACTCAGCCAGATAGTAAAGCTTTCCAGGGAGGACCACATGAATTGAAAAATTATTAAAGAATAGATGAAAGAAAAAAAAGCTCGTTTATGAGGGATACTCTCCTTTACTCCCAGTTTAGAAAGACTTCCTTCACCTCGGGTGTAAAGGATGAGTTCAGGAATATTTGGACTAGATTTGTAGGATCATAAAATTTAGAGGTGGGAGGAAGCTTAGAAACCACCTAGTCTAGGGGTAGAGAATCTGCAGCCTTGAGGCCACATGTGGCCTTCTAGGTCCTTGAGTTCCGCCTTTTGACTGAGTCCAAGTTTTACAGAACAAATCCTTTTATTAAGGTAATTTGTTACATGAAGTTTGGATTCAGTCTAAGGGCCTCAACTGAGGACCTAGAGGGCCATATGTGGCCTTGAGGCCACAGGTTCCCTACCCCTGACCTAGTCCAACTTCTTCATTTTATAAATGAGGAACCTAAGGTCCAAGGAAGTTAAGTGCCCAAGGTTGCATAAGTAATTTGATTCTTACCACTTGCTTGAAGGTTATATCAGCTATCAGTCTAATGATGGTGGTGGTAGTGGTAATAATAACAAAGCCTAAAATAAAATAGCACTTTAAAGATAAACAAAGTTCACTCGACATACTTACTAGCTGTGTGAACTTAGGCAAGTCACTTAACCCCAATTACCCTGCCTTCCCCCATCCAAAAAGACAAAAAAAAAGTAAGCAAAATCTTTTACATATATGCTGTTAATGGAAAAACCTCCGTATTTTGAAATACCTGAAAGAAGTCCTCCGTGAAAGGAAGAGTCAACAACTGAAATACATCCCATTGTATCACAAATAAGACTACCTCAAGAGATACTGGAAGTGAGGAGATATGTAAGGAGGGTATTACAACAGCCCAGCCAAAAAGTAGTCAGTCCTAGAGTACCACTCCCTTAGAGATGACACTCAATTTAGAAATTCTGGTCTATATGGTCACAAAAATCAACCTACAATCCCCTTACATAGGTTTTAAGGAGTTATGATACATAAACATCACCAAGGAATGCTTATATCTATGTACTACTGTTTTCCCAGCCCAAATGTGAAGCAGCCCATTAGCACTGAATATCCTATTTCAGATGTTAGTAGTAGCCCTACAAATCTTGGATCTAACCAAGAATTTATCCACTTTGCTGGAAAAGAATAATATACTAGCCCTAAGGTAAAATTAACTTTAAAAGAACTGCAGTAACTTTTATGAGCAGACATACAACAAGGTATAAAATGCTACTCAAAATCAGACTGCCAGCACTGAAGGGACCTTAGACATCTTCCCATATGACCCCCTGATTTTACAGACTGAGGAAAATGATGCCCTTACAAATTAATAGAATAGCTAGGATTAAAGGCCTCTATCCCAGGGAAAATATCACTAGATCTGGAGCCAATCAGCAATTTTTTTTTTCAGCCTTAAAATGTCAGAGCTGGGTTAAGTGACCTCTTAAGGTCCCTTCAGGTTTTAAATCTCATGACCCTCTCAGTTCATTCCTATTTCAGCATCACTCTACCAAGGATTATCTTCTATTGAAGTACCCTTGTCCTATTGCTTAAAAACCCTAGCCTTACAATACACTAGACTATTATTTTGTGAAAATTATGCAAAAATAAGATCTTGGTTCAGAGTTGGAAGGGTCCTTAGAAATCATACTTTGGGGCAGTTAGGTGGCACAGTGGATACAGCACTGACCTTGGACTGAATTCAAATACGGTCTCACATATTTACTAACTGTGTGACCCTGGACAACTAACAACCCCATTTGCCTCCACCCCCAAAAAAATATTTTAGAAAAACTTTTTTAATCTCATATAGTCTAACCTCATTTTTCAAGTAGGAAATTGAGGCCCAGAGAGAATGGATTGATCTAAAATTCACACAGCACTATTTCAAAATCACAACTTTTGACTCAACATTCAACATTTTGATTGAGGCATACTGTTTAGCATCTTGGTTCCATCTCTGGAGCTATACTTTATTACATTCTTCCTTTTTATTTTCCTCTTTTCCCAGATCTTTATCAATTTGTCTTGCAACATTCTACTAAAGAATCCTCCTACTTCTAAAGGTTTTTAGGGGGTTCCTGCTGACTAAGGCTCTTAATCTTGGGGGTTTTGTTTTGCTTTTTGCATCTATCATGGACCCTTTTTAGCAGTCTGAAGCCCTCTCAATAATTTTTTTTTTTTTAAAGCAATTGGGGTTAAGTAACTTGCTCAAGGTTACACAGCTAGTCATTATTTATGTGTGGGTGCTCATTTTCTGAGGCCGGATCTGATCTCGGGTCATCCAAACTCCGAGGCCGGCGCTCTTACTCACTGTGCCACCTAGCCGCCCCTTTAGGGCAATTGGGGTTAAGTAACTTGCCCAAGGTTACACGGCTAGATTTTTTTGTTCGTATGGATTAAGTGTCAGAGGCCGGCTCCGAACTCAGGGCCTTCTGATTCCAGGGCCGGCGCTCTATTCACTGCGCCACCTAGCCGCCCCTCAATAATTTTTTAAAAAATCATGATGAAAGGAAATGCTAAATTTCAGTTAAAGAAAAATAAAGATGCAATCTTTTTGTCAAGTTTACAGACCATGTGAAATGAATCTACAGACTATTTATGGCTGCCTAAACCCCAGGTTAGAACTTTTGCTCTAGGATAAAATGCAAATTGTAAGGGTCTTTTTTTAATATTCAAAATGAAATTTTTATTGTCTACTTTTTTTTTATTTTTTTTAAAGCAATTGGGGTTAAGTAACTTGCTCAAAGTTACACGGCCAGTCATTATTTATGTGTGGGTGCTCGTTTACTGAGGCTGGATTCAATCCCGAGTCATCCCAACTCCGAGGCCGGCGCTCTTACTCACTGCGCCACCTAGCTGCCCCTATTGTCTACTTTTAAAAGGCAGAGTCAAGAAGTCCTCTCATCCAGGACAATGCTTCCCAAAACATTCCAGTGATGAACAGGGGAAGGGTGCCTTCGGAAGGGCTCTTCAGTGTGCTCAGAGACCAGGGAGGTTATGTTTACACACAGGGTCAGGAGTACCTGAGGCCATTTCTTGTAATCTATCACTATAAAGGAGGTCATGTTTTACAGTCATTCCTACTTTATAAATGGATGTCTTGTGGGTTTTTCCTACTAAGTTCACCATATCACATTTTCCATACTCTCTGACAAGCATTTAGCAAGGTTACTATCAATATCCAGCCATGAGAGCTTTCCAGTAAATGGGACCTGGCACATCGGATAGCCATCAAGTGCCACCATCCCCTGGCTCACAGTGGCAGATGTGGCACCTTTTTCTACTCTCACACCTTCTGGGCAAAGGCTGTGACTAGGCTTTTTCAAAGAGGAGTGTCAGCAGAGTCAAGATGGCAGAGTAGAAACAGGACTTGCATGGGGCTCTGGCTCTTACCTCCTCCAATTCATGTAAAAAATGAGGCTCTAGACAAACTTTGGAGCTACAGAACTCACAAAATGATGGAGAGAAGCTAACCTCTCACTGAAGACAGTCCAGCAGGCTGGCAGGAAGAAGTCAGTGCAGCACTCTGGGAGCAAAGCCCAGCCCTGCCTCCAAGCCCAAGGTTTTAGCCTCAGGGTGGCCTGACCGGCCACCAGCTGGAGGGATATCAGATCACTAGCAGCTATGGCAGTTTCCAGAATTATCAAGACACAGAGGCCAAAGACAGTGAGAGGTCAGTGTAGACTTTGCCAGAACAGGGAATTTGGGAATGTGGTCCAGCCTTTGCCCCTGGGGCCAGAAGAAGTTTAGGCTCCACAGGCATGGCTGCTTCAGAGCCCCTGGCCTGCAGATTGTAGGGGGACCAAGTGACCAGTCCAAGGGGGTAATCACTCTTGCTTTAACCTGCTTGGATCTGGATGGCTGTCTAGGGTGGAGGTCCTGGGGTGTGTGACCAGTTTGTCAGAGAGCATGTAGAGGCTTCAGAGAGGGCACCCAACTAATATCTCCAGCAGCTGTGAAAACCCCAGTGATTTGGATAAAGCTCCCCTTCCATATATCAGAGTCCTACTGTGGCAAAAGGCTCAAAAGTCAAGTAATTGAGTGGCAACATGACCAAGCAAAGGAAGTAAAGCAAACAGAGCAATCTGACATTAGACTCCTATTCTGGGGACAAAAAGGATCAAAACACAGAACAAGAGGAAGACAGTGAAGTCAGAACTCCTGCACCAAAAGTTTCCAAGAAAAATATGAGCTGGTTACAGGCCATAGAGGAGCTTTAAAAGGATTTTGAAAACCAAATAAGAGGAGTGGAGGAAAAATTGCGAAGAGAAATGAGAACAATGCAAGAAAGTTATGAAAGGAAAGTCAAGTCAACAACCTGACTGAAGAAAATAACACCTTAAAAAAACAGACTAATGCAGATGGCAAAAGAGGCTCAAAAAGGCAATGAGGAGAATGTTTTAAAAAGCCTAATTTGCCAGATGGAAAAATAATCTCAAAAACTCACTGAAGAGAATCATTCCTTCAGAATTAAATCGAAGCAATTGGAAGCTAGTGACTTTATGAGAAATCAATATGCTGTTAAACAGATCCAAATAAATGAAAAACTAGAAGGCAATGTGAAATATCTCATTGGAAAAACCACTGACCTGGAAAATAGATCCAGGAGAGAGAATTTAGAAATTATTGGACTGCCTGAAAGTCATGATTAAAAAAACAAACAAACCCTAGAAATCATCCATCAAGAAATTCTCAAGGAAAATTGCCCTGATATTTTAGAACCAGAGGACAAAATAGAGGTTGAAAGAATCCACTGATCACTGTTAGAGTCAGGTTCTGGAGTTCCCAGATCAAGGAGAAAATTTTATAAGCAGCCAGGAAGAAACAATTTGAATATTGTACAAACACAATCAGGATAACACAGGATCTGGCAGCTTCTACACTGAGGGATCGAAGAGTTTGGAATATAATATTCTGGAGGTCAAAGAAGCTGGGATTAAAACCAAGAATCACCTACCCAGCAAAACTGAGTATCATGTTTCAGGGGAAAATATGGTCACTCAGTGGAATAGTGGACTTTCAAGCATTCTTAGTAAAAAAACAGAGTTGAATAGAAAATTTGACATCTAGAAGAGACAAGAGAAAACTGTTACAATGGAGGAAAGAACAGGAAGCCAAAAGGGAATGAGTCAACCTCATTCTCGTTGAATTTGGCTTAGGGAGGGAATGACATACACATTAAATAGGGCATCTCACCCTACAGAAGTAGGGGGAAGGGAATGAGGGGAGATGATGGAAGAGAGGGCAGGCTAGGGGGGGAGAGAAGTTGGAAGCACCCACTTTTGAAAAGGGACAGGAAAAAATTAATTAAAAAAATTTTTTTTAAATTTAAAAAATTTAAAAAAATTTTTAAAAAGGGACAGGAACGGAGTAGAAAATAGAATAAGTGGGGGGTGGGATAGGAGGGAGGGAAATATAGTCAGTCTTAATAATATATCCACTATGGAAATGTTTTGCATAGCTACATATGTACAATCTATATTGAATTGCTTATCTTTGCAGTGAGGGTGAGCAACAAGGGTGAAAGGAATTAAAAAGTTTTAAAATCAAATGTTTATATACATTTATATATATATATATGTATATAATATATATATGTATATAAAATTATTATTTTCCATATAACTGAGAAATGAGATATACAGGCACTAGGGCATAGAGACACACTGAACCCTACTAGAAAGTGAGAGGGGGGATGGGGAAAGATATGGGAGAAAGCAAATTCGGGGAGAGGATATTCAATGGGATTGCTGTTTTGGGGTGGTGGGTAGGAAAATGGGGATAAAATTTGTAACTCAAAATCTTGTGGAAATGAATGATGTAAACTAAACTAAAAATAATAATAATAATTAATAAAAAAAAAGAGGAGCATCCTGGATGGCTCACTCCGGAGGCCAGGGTCTGGGGAGATGCTGAGGAAGACATGGCATTGTCCACCCAAAGTCTGTTTTTTTCCTGAGCTTGGAGAGTTGCGGGTGTTGTGGACGTGTGCTCTTCACAGCCCCAATACTCCCGTCTCTTGGCTGCAAGAACTTTTTCACCCCAGCTTTTCACCCCAGTTCCAGGTTCTCATGGCCCATAGCAGAGATTACTGGGAGAAAGGCTCATTGCTCTGGCCCACTCCCTGCTCTTGTTCATGAAATACCTGAGTAGTCTTCTTTGTGAAATAACAGTCTGGGCTTTTTAACCAACAAATGTGAAGGCCGATGGGAAAGATATCCACTGAAACTCTTCTGTCCCAACTTTAAAGATGGCTGGTTGCTGTTAATTCTCATCATTCCTTGTATTCTTGTCAAAAAATGCTGGTAAATCTGGCATTTCCTGGCTGGCTTGATGCAGACTGGAGTTCATTATTTCTCAACACCAGCAGTTTTCACAATTTATCAGTCTCATTTAACCCTTCTTGGTCCAACCAAGAGAGTTTATTTGAAGTTCTGAGGCCTCATCTCAGCAATGATCTAAGCTGTAAAAGTCTGATTAAATACCAGAAATGCCCCATACCCTGGTCAAGCTTGGGGTGTTCACTGCCCTCCTGACCCCCCTCCCCTCCCATTGCCAGCTCCAGAGCATATGAACGAGAGGGGCACAGGCAGTTTTTCCTAGTCAGCCTCAGACTAGGTCTATAGCTATGACCAGTTGCTGATCCAGATAAAGCCATTGGCTGCCTCCTGTCTGAGCTTTAAAGTAACCTAGCTTCAGCCTCTTTCTAGCCTAATTTCATAGGACTTATTCTCATATACTCAATGCTCCAGTCAAAATTGTCTGCTTATTGCCCAGATATGGCATGTCATCTATCTCAATGAGTATGTACAGGCTGTCAGTCTTCCATGCCTGGAATTCTCATTCTCATCTCCATCTCTTGGAATTCTGAGTACCCTTAAAAACTCAGTTGAAGTGCTGCCTCCTACACAATTTTTCCAGATTCACCGATTAGTGCATTGATCTTAGCTAATTAGAATCTATTTTGTAATTGCTTACCTGCACATGTTATTTCCTCCAGGAGAACCTAAGCTCTCTTATGCTGTGGTTTCATTTTTGTCTTTAGGTATCCAACATATATACTGTGTGTGGCAATAGTGGACACTTAATAAAAGCTCATTAGATTTTACTTCTCTTCCCTTTTTCCATGTTCCCCTCTTTCATCTTCTTGCTCTTAATGGCCTTTCTTTCATACACCTGTATATATACTCTACTTTCAGTGGTCCCACTGTAGGCTCTCTCAGCAGCTAACTTACCCAAGGGCTGATGAGGGAAATAAGCAATTTGGCCCCCATTGATGCTACCTAGGCCATTTTCATTTTTGCCCTGTATCTGTTACTTTTCAGTTTCAGAGACCTAAAATGGCACATAGTAAAGCAGATACTTTCAGACTCTTATTTGGGTCTGAGACTGGTAATGGGTCAAAAGGGGAAATAAATGAAGAGCCTGGGAAAGCTGGGTCAGAATAATTTCATTAGGGATCCATGCAAATTCTATCAAATATTTCTCTTAACTCTCTATGTTGCCAGTGGACTTTAAAAAAAAATACTTTGGGGGTGACAAATCTTTATCTTTATATAAATAGTCAAAAGTTATAGGCCAAGCAAGACAATAACAAAAAACAAGACTTAGCTATAAGACTGATTTTTCTCCTCTAATTATTAAAACTGGCTAAAGGGGTAGGGAAGAAGAAAATTCTTCAAGGAAACAAACTCCATTAGTGCTTTGAGCAGTGTTATTAATGGAATGAATGAGTAGTTTGCAAAATGACTATGTATGCTTTTCTCTAGGGAAAAAAAAAACAATAGTCCCTTTGCCTCATGGCCACCTACCATTTCCACCATTGCTAAAAATACTATAATGGATTTTTGTTTGTTCTTTCTCATGGTTTTTCCCTTTGGCTCCAATTCTTCTTTACAACATGACTAATATGGAAATATCTTTAATATGATTGTAAATGTATAGCCTACATCAGATTGCACACCATCTTGGGGAGGAAGGAACAGAGGGAGGGGGGAAATATTTAGAACTCAAAATTTTACAAAAGTGAATGCTGAAAATTAAAAAAAAAATAAACAAATAAATTTTTAAAAGACTACAGTGCAGAGAGCCGAGGTTTGAACATGGGGTAACTTGGATTCCAGCTGCACATTTTTCTACCTATGTGGAAATTCCAGCTATATGACCATTAAGCAATTCAAAATAAAATTAAAGTACTTTGAAAAGTCTTACACAGATAACAAGGCATTACAATAAAATGTATATATTTATAAATGTAGTTATTCTTTGTAATAATCTACAAGCAAAAGGCTTCTACTAACTGCAAAATAACTCAAATAGAAATTCAAAGTAGTAGATTTACTTTTTTTTGTTCAAGCAGTCTAAGTGAGTTTTAATAGTACATAACTAGAAAATAGAAGCTGCTCATCAGCATGCAAAGATATTGGAGATATGAATTCAAAACTAAACCACCAATATAGATGCCATGGTGGATAACAAGTTAGTATTATAGCATGGCAAATCTAAATGCAAGTCCCACATATGACACAAAGTAGCTGTGCAACCAGGGGAAAGTCAATTAACCTCTCATTGACCTAGGCAACTAAGACTTTAAATTGCAGAGGTGTCAAATTGGTAGAGAGACTTTTCTCATCCAGGAGTTCCTTATATCAATGAAATCACAGGGTTTGGTCCCTGTTAGATTTCAAACAGTCAAAAGAGCGGGATAATTATTTACCCTAGGAAGGTTAGATGAAGACGAAATGTAAACCCATGTGTTCAGGTGTGTCATTATGGAGTGGGCAATCCTCAAACAGAAGCCAAAAGAACATCTTAAACATTGGCTTCCTTAAAATGTGCAATTTCCCATCACCATTGTAATAACTCAAACCTCAATTCCCAAAGCAGGCGTACATTTGATTGAAACGCCTAGTACAGGATGATATAACTGCAGGTAGAAGTCAGGCTCTGGGTAAACAAGAACAAGTATTTTTTCCTTCACCAAGACAGAAGTATTCCAGAGAGCCTCGAGGTAGAGGTCCAAAATGTTTCTCAGGTGTGCTTTTTAAGAGCTCTTCAACTGTCTGTGATATAATTAATATGTGATGCATTACCTCTGGTCTTTGGACTAGAGAGATGGCTTTTGGTGCACTGTGCATGTAGTATTTCTCTAAGTGACTGGAAGTACATTCCATAGGCACATCATATGCTAACTTGAAAAACTGACCAAAAAGGATTCCTTTCTAGACAAGTACTTGTGTTCAATCAATCTACACATGATATTTTACCTAAGGTTAAGACACAATTAAACTGTAGTGTACATTTAAAACCTTACATGGTATTCAACGATTTGCAGGGACATTCAGAATGCTAGGTTTAGAGAGATAGGCCTGCAGAGTCCATATAGAAGATTCTGAACTGCCATTTTCTTAAAGTTGGGCTGCTGTGTAACTAAAATCCATATTTCACTAGGTCCACCTCAACCCTTCTTATCATAGTCCTCAATTCTTTAAACCCAACCCATGCTGTAATTTTCTGGGAAGAATGAGGAACAGGGTCTGCTCTCCAAAAGATCTAGACTATTTGTAGCCTTTTTTCATTAGCCTTGTAGCCAGGGAACAAGTGTTAGGATACAAAAGATATTTCTTGATGATGTGGAAAGATAAATAGCATACTATCCAGACTAAAATAAACCTGGCCAAGGTTCTTTCTTCAAATTAGTTTTAAGACTTTCAGTTTTGTGTGTGCTTCCTTCCTCTAGTCCCCCATGGGCCTTACCAACTTACCAACCCCTCAGTGGTAATTGTGAGAGAATCAGTATGTATCTAGACCAGTACCTGTTTCCAGCCTGGGATCTAGCAAAGGCAAAGAATAAAGATGACATATAATAATCACACAGGGATGATGTGTTTCCAGGGTTAGTTGTGCGATAATGTGGCTATGTGACCAACACTGCCATCCTTATCCCAAGACTCTTCAAGACCCACACATGTAGGTTGGTTAGGGAAAACAGACAACCAACAAATGAACTGGTTTGCCTGTAGAGGTGTTATATCACCAAGGCACAACAGGACCAAGGTGACTATTTGATGAGCTTCTTAGATATGGCAACCTATATAAATAGGAAGAAGCAATTACCACTCCTCAAAGAAGCCTTATCCCCCCCCGCCCCACTTTGAAGGAGATAAGAATGTTTTATGAGTATTTAATTCATTGTCACTCTAAATATCTGACCTTAGAAAATGAAATAACAAGGTCATCATCACATCCTAGATTTATTACAACTGACCTGCAGGCAAAAAGGATAGAACTATTACATAAACACTTCGATTCCATGATATATCTTAAATAGAGAAGTAATTCAAACCAGAATACAAGATAAAATATTCCAAAGCTCTGAGAAGCAGATATGTTACTAAGATCCATTTTACAGACAAATAAGGCAATATCCCTGCACATTAGCTTTTTGATAATTTTTATACATTTTTCTATGGTACAAGAAAAAAAAAATAACCAGAGCTCACAATGTACAGTTCTTACACTATTTTCACAGTCTGTGAACACTGTATACCCTTTTTTTTTAAAAAATAAAGATACACTGTAATAAACTCCTTGCCCTTAATAGTTTATAATAATCTATGATTAATACACTAATAAATTGCCTCTTATACGATCATCCACACAAGAGAATGGTCAGACTAGCTCCTGGACAGTCAGAATTGCTTTCATCTCCATTAGAAAAATAGCAAAGTGACCACGTGCTGAATCAGACAGGAAAAAGTTGACAACAGAGAAGAAAACTCCCCTCAGTAGAGATGCAGGCAATGGCTTAAATGCAGGAGAAGGAAGGAATACATCCTGTCACTTCTCACATCTCTGACAAGTAGACATAATGACCAAATAGGAAGAACATTTTTAAGTTCTGAAATTACAGGCATGTAACTTCCAATAGCACCATTCTTTCTTTATTGTTCCATTTTCTAATATTAATATCCATCACAAGCCCTGGAAGAAGAATGAGCAATTGTTGCCATAATTTAGTTCTGTGATGGTATCCCCTGCAGACCCAACCATGTCTAATACATACTCTAGCATGCCTCTAACCATGTACAATAATCTTTGCTACACACAGTCTAACTTTTAGTGTCCTAAGATACAGAGAGAAGGTACACAGTTCACACCCAAAGAGGTACTGGCTGATACTTGTTAGCAAAAGGCAGGAAACTTAAATGGCTTTCTAACACTTCCTGTCTTTGGGCTTTTCTTATCTAAGAATTTCAATTGTAGGAAGCCATTTCAAATTGGCTTCTGGCCAAATTTATTTCTAGTAGAAAAAGAGATTCTTTTATCACACTGTCCAGTGTGCCATACTTTCTAACCCCTATAAAATTAAAATATATCACAAGACATATTCGGGGCTAAAGGCCATTGTTATGGAAGTTTGGGGCAAATAAAGAAATTCACACATGATGAAAGGTTCAAATAGGAGGTTAAGCAAATGATAATATAGCAAGGCATGGGGAGCTACAGGAAGCGAATGTTTCAGGAACTGAAGTTCTGGAGCAGGGATGACTAGAAGCAAATCTTGGGCTGTTCATAGGAAACAAACTTCTACCTAATTAACCAAAGCATTTTTTCCTCTATTCTATCACTATGTTATCAGGCCTAGGGGGCAAGGGAGAGCCAGAACTGGAGTCACTCTAAGTTGCCTGGGAGAAGACCTTAGGATTAAAAAAAAAAAATGTTCAACTTTGCCCTTTGCACTGTTTTCTCTTCTTTTAGTCCTGGGGGTTTGTGGTAGGTGGAGCATCGTCTTGGCAGCACATTGAATTCTAATAAATCAAAGATTATTAGGGTCAGCACCTTCTATGAAAAATGGCAAACTCCTGGATCTTCCCAATGAAGAAAAGTTGTATTGGGAAAGGAGAAAAAGAACACATTCTGTCCTGTCTCAGGGTTTTAATGTTAGTCTCTTTCAACGCAACTTTTTTTTTTTTTTGGTAAAGACAGTCACTCTAATTTAATATATTTAATTTGAACAGGAAATTCAGTTGAGCACACTGACCCAGAACATACACAGTGACTGTAAAGCAACAGAACATCAAATCAGTAAATCTATTGCACTTAGTGAAGAAAGTAAATTCCTCCTTTGTTGTTCAACTTCAGAAGGCGCTGTGTGTCTCACTGGCCTTGCCAGTTCTTCTCATTCAGTCCTACATCTCTACATTCGCACATGGCACACTTATGTTGCCTCCTTCTTAAAACATTTGGGAATTTGAGAACACCATTCTAGTAGCTGCATCTCCAAGTTTTGAGTCTAGAAACGAATTTAAAATGCAATCCAATCACTGTCAATAGATCAATTATACTGACTTCCCCATATCATGAATATGCTCATCACAAAAGGGCAGGATGAGGTTTCTCTGACCAGCACTAACATTGTGTGATCAATCAGATATTATAGGGATGCACTTTCTATGTGACAAGAGTATACAGACATGATGGAAACGAACACCAATCTTATTGCACATGGTGTTTGGGCAAGCAATAAAAACACTGTGATGGATGAAAATTCTTTACATCATGTTTCCTCTCAGCCCTTTTCCTAGAGTTTGACGTAGCAGCAATATCAATCAACATACATGGGAGAGGTGGGAGTTGCGGGCATTTGATCCAGGATTTTACACACGTAGCATGCAACCTCCACGGTGCGCTCTTCGTACATCAGAATAAAGGGATGTTTCTAAAAGGCAATCAGAAATTCAAGAATTAATGCTCCTGGCCGGAGCAATCCAGAACTTTGTATATTTTAACACAGCTCAAAGCTACAGGCAAATGTACAAGTTCAGAATGGTGATGAAAGCAAAATTTTAATATCTAGTGCTAGGTGTATGTGGAAGCTAGAAAAGTGTTGTGTCCATAATTAGTACTGACGTCAGCTCTTGCACCACTATTTCAGGGAAGGAAAGAAGCTGCTCTCTGTTGGTAACTAATCACCACAATGAAAAGGAGCCTGACCATATTGGGGGGAACTGCTATCCCTCCTCATACAAAAGTGGTCAGGCAACATGCTGAGGGACCAAAGGAAGCATTCTAAAAGAAGACTTTCCACTGTTCTGTTCTGGGGAAGCAGGCTTGTACAAAAGGAGTCCCCTCTACAGCAATGGCTGGTTTTCTCCAAAATGGCTTTAACCAGTACCAGCTCCATAAAAACTGATCAACTTAGCAGGATGTGTCAGCAATTTACCAGGATCTTGCTATCCTAATGCCTGATATTTCACCCAGATGTTAAAGCTCAGTCTCTTCGACCCACGTAATTTCTTTCCATTTCTAATGTGGCAATGGCTCTCATTCACTGCTTCTCTAAACAGACCAGTGTTTTTTGAATCAATACTAAGGAGAAATATGACTCAATATATAGTCAATCTTGATATTATCTTTAGGATACTAAGGCTGGTTTTTCAAAGTCTTATTGCTGATTTTACCCAGTACTTCTCCATGTCAATATTTTCATGTGACTGGATTACAGATACACCTCCCTAATAAAAGCTGAACAAATGGCAGAGACAATATAGCTACTTAAATATTCAAATTCCCCATAATTTGAAGTTTCCACATCTGTAAAACTCTAGTTCTTTAGCCCTTATCTGTGAGTCTCTGATACGTATGCTACATTTAAACATAAATGTTCTTTTAATGGATAAATAAAAAGAATTATATGACCCTTTGACTACCATTTCTTGGGGAGGAAGGAGGAGTCAGTCCCCGAGGAATATTTAAATCTATCCTATTTCTTATAAAAGTGAGCCACCTACAGTTACATAACACAAAAGTAGGTCAAAAGAGACAAATAAATATTCCCACGAATCTATATGCTGTAGCCTAGTCAATCTGTCAATCTGGATAATTTAGATTTTCTTGAATTCCTTTTCTTTACTAACAAATAGGTAGGGCCAACTGGCATAGGTATTTGTAGCCATAAAAACGAGGAGACATTGACAGATATTTTATACATATACCTGGTGCCTCCCTCTTAAAGATTTTCATATTTACATTTTATATTTTAATATTCCCTTTTTTCATATTTTAATATTCCTACCCCCCAACCAGTAGTTGCCATCTAGCCTCTGCTCACAACTGTCAAGGTGCTCAATATCTGACAAAGTGATCACAAAGGCAGGTTCCTTAAAGTGAAAGTCAGAATTCACAAGCACAATTCTAATTCTATTCTAGCGCTAAAATTTTCTCCAGAAATGCATTTTTGAAACTCACATAGAAAAATTTTAAAATACAATAAGTTCTCTTTACATATACCTTTTTATAACTGTATTTTAATGGGTCAAATTGTACTGCCCTGAAATGTTATCAGTTGTATGAGAGACCTGTATTCTTGCAAACCAAACTACCAATAAGTCCTAAAGTCTTATACTCACCAGAAGTTCTTTATACTTTGGCCTTTTGGATTCATCCTTTGTAAGGCTAAAACAATATAAAAATAGGATTGTTAAAATGGGGAGACACTACTAGGTTTTTCTTTTCTTCAATACAATATAAACTAATCTTCTAGGATAGGACATTTTTTTTGAAACAAATATAAAACCCAATAAAAACAAAACTCAAGACCTTTTCTTATGATTCATGACCAGGGCTTATATTCTCTCCTCAAAATAATCTTCCACTTCACTTTTTTAAACTGCCAGTATAGCAGGTACTTTGATGAGATTAAGACCTAACTCAGAAGTACAGATGAATTCAGCTTTTATTCAGGAGACTCCTGGGGGCAACTTACTAATAGTGAAGGCAATAAAGAGTTCAAAGCTAATGTCACAGTTAGTAAATGCCAGAGGTGGAGACTTAGACCTACATCTCCTGACTCCTAACCCAGTGGTTTTTCCACTATTATTAAAGTGATTCTTTGGCTCTGCCTTAGGCACAACATACTAGATTACTTATTTTTCTGAGAATTTTTCTGGGAATTTCTTAAAGAACTAGTGACTATCTAGTATACTGATGCTTAAACTTTATTGTATAATGAACCCCTTGGCAATCTGTTGAAGTTTACAAACCCCTTTTCTTAGAATCATGTTTCTAAATTAATCAAATTTGATACGCAGGATTAAAAAGGGAATCAAAGATTTAATATTTTTCTCATCCAAGTTCCCAGACTCAGGTTAAGAACCCTTGTTATAAGGAGTGGGGACAAGAGTTAGAAAGAGGAGGGGAAAAAAAGAGCTGATACAGAGACTCAGGCTTGACATGTTCTTTAGGTGGAAGGAGGAGTGAAAATCAAAAGCCTCCTTCTTTCATTCATCTTTAAGAATGAAGCTCTGCTGCTAAAGCTCCTGTGAATTTCTGGATGCCCTCAGGTAGGTGGGGGATAATCATATCCAGTACACTATTAAGAAAATATTTTCTCCTTAAGAAGTAAGATTTAATTTCTTTAGAGGCACCATAGGAGTGTACAAAGTCTGCTAGATTTGAATCCTGAGCTCTGTCACTGCCACCTATATGACTTTTGGCAAATAGCTTCATCTCTTTAGGCCTCAGTCTCCTTATCTGTAGAACAGAGGATTGGGCTAGGTGACTCCCATTCATCCTAACTAAATCTATGACTGCACGACCATCATCATGTGGTGGGCTAGGAGCAAGGGGACAGACATATGTTCCCATAGAGGACAGCATTCAAAAGAGGCGGTCTCTCTTATAGCTGAGGAAACTGGCTCTGATAGAGCAAAGCCATAGAGAAAGAAAGGCACTGAGGAGAACCCAGGCTTCATTACTCCAGATCTCTTTCCACTATCTCTTTCCCTCTATCACTCTGTTTTTCTGATATTTAAGTTTCCTTGTAACATTAAAGGTATATATGATAAAATAACAATTACTACAAAAAGCACAAGAAAGCAAGCATGAAAGATGCTGAGAGAGGGAAAAGGATAAAAATTTCAAAAGAGGTTCTCCCGTAGGTGAACTCAGGTTAAAGGCAATAATTCACATTGTATCCAAAGGATCAAGAAAACATTCTCCTTTCTAGAGAAAGCTCATTTATATAAGGGATGGTTCTGGGAATGAGGGCAGGATCAGGAAATATCTGTGTGTAAGAAATAAAAGGAGGGGTGGCTAGGTGGCGCAGTGAGTAGAGCGTCGGCCCTGGAGTCAGAAGGACCTGAGTTCGGATCCGGCCTCAGACACTTAACGCACACACAAACAAAAACCTAGCCGTGTGACCTTGGGCACATTACTTAACCCCAATTGCCCTCCAAAAAGAAAAAAAGAAATAAAAGGGCTTATTAAACTTTAAAGGAATAAACAAAGACTCCTATACTTCTTAGGAAATATAAAAGTAGAAAGATCCTGTGGATTGAATAAAGAACTCTTCAAACCCTTCTGCAATAAAGAGATTCCTTTGAAGAAGATAACAATCATTTAGATATTTAGACTCTGGAATGCATGCTTAAACAAATACTATCTGTTAGTTAAATATTTATTATATATCTATTATTATTTTATCAGATAAATAATTACTATTTATTTTTTTTATAAATCGTAAACTTAGGGGCAGCTAGATGGCACAGTGAATAGAGTACTGGCCCTGGAGTCAGGAGGACCTGAGTTCAAATCTGACCTCAGAACACTTAACACAAAAACTAGCTGTGTGACCTTGGGCAAGTCACTTAATCCCAATTGCCCCCACCCAAAAAAAAAAAAAAAGCAAAAACAAAATAAATTGTAAACTTAAAAAAGATCTGAGTAAAGCAAAAAGCAACCTCCTTTATTATTAAAAAGTGAATAAAGTTCATGCAGCTTTATGATACTGGGTAAAGTCATTTGAAGTTTCTGTGCCTCCATTTTCTAACTTGTTAATAAATCAAGGAACTGGACTAGACAACTCTTCTTCCAGTTATAACCTCCTGTAAGTGTCTAAGGTTAAATCTGAACCCAAGTAATTCCAGTAAGCATTATATCCATTAAGTTACCCAAAGTGGTCACTAACAGTTATCTCACCAGGAGCTGAAGATCAAATGAACCAGACTGAGACCATAATGTATGTATACATGAGTGTATGTATGCATGCATTCGTGTACACATATACATGTGCATAAAGTATTATTTATACTATAAAAATATTTAAACACGTTTTGTAGGAAGGCCTAAAATCAAGAAGAAATGCATTGCAACTTTTAGGCTAATGTAAATATCAAGTCAATAAATGAATTGTTTTTACTTGCTTTTACTCCAGGTTGTCAAGGTCAGAGTAATAACAATATTCTTACATTAAACTCTAATACTGTTTAATGAAGCTGAGTCTGGATTTCAGGGAGTGGCAAGTCTACTCCCAGCCCAGAGTTGTTTTTTGAAGTAGCAAGGGATCAAATATTCAGAGGTAAAAGAAATCTTGAGGATTCTGTAGTCCAACACCCTTATTTTATAAGTAAAAAAGCTAAGGCCCATAGAGGGCCTTGGCCCAAGTCACAGAAGCAATAAATTACTAAGCTGAGATTTGAATCCAATTCTTGATTGTAAACTCAGTGCTCTTTTACTTGTATTGTACCTGTTTGCAGGGAATCAAGAGCTGCTTCAAGAGTCCTAAAAAAGCCAGTTCAGTCTAAACCACAGAAATGCTCAGAAAATCAAAAGAATGCCTTGAATTAGATAACCTTTACCCTGAATTTCACCCAAATTTTTTGGTCTAGTTCTAGGGAAGTAGAAAATTTTCCTCTCACAGCAGTTGCTGACCATTCCAGTGTTTTCTAAGTATATATAACATTAGATTAAGCACTAAAGAGGTTTAAAAAAAAAAAGATGACAAAATCCTTTAATGAAAATTAAGATATATCATATATCTGACTAATAGGTAATAATATAATCAGTCAAATGATTGCTGTAGACCAGTAGTTCCCAACATTTTTAAATATAAAAATCTTCTTTCAAGATTAAAAAAAATACATCACATCAAATATATTGAGTTAAAATACATTATGTAACTGCGCCTTTGTATTCCCAGTGCCTTGCACATAGGGGCTAGACCTGTTATTTAATTCACACAGAGAACTCCCAAGTGGAGAAACCTTTTTAACCAATGCAGGTCTGAACCTTCTCTGCAATCTTAGCTCTTTAAAAAGTGTGAGGTTAAGTGACTTACCCAGGGTCACAAAGCCAATATGTGTCATAGACTGAATTTGAATCTAACTCTTATTGGCTCAAAAGCTAAAGTTTTCTATTTACTTTGTTACAGTCTCTTGCACATAATGTTCACTAAATGCTTATTGGATTAAACAATTAAATGTAGATTCATGAACCCCTTGCAGTGATGCTACAAGCCCCACAGTACTCTGTGGCCCCTCAGATTGGAAACTACTTGTGTTGGGACCTGAAAGATAGGTAACGGTTGGATAAGAGGGGAATGGAAAGGATGTTCCAGGAAAAGGCAGGAGCAAATATATGTAATTAATAATAAATCTGGTACAATCAGGGGACAGTGAGCAGCAGAACATGGATGGAAAATAAAGTAATCTTTTTTATTCATTCATTAATATAACCAACATTTGTTAACCATCTACTATGTACAAAGCCCTGTGCTAGACACTGGAGGAGATTCAAAAGTCCCTGTCTTCAGGGAGTTTATAGTCTAGGAGGGAGATAAGACACATACTCAGACAATTATAATATGAATTAAGTAAGTGCACTAAAGAGTGGGAAAGCAGTGGTGCAAACACCTTATAGTTAACTTTGAATTCAAGACTAAGGTATTTAGATTTAAGTCAACAGGCAATGTGAGCCACTTTAGTTTTTTGTTTTTTTTTTAAACAGATGGATAACATGATGAAATTCACATTGCAGGATGACTAAGATATGTTGGTATAGGACAGATCTGAGAGTGAGAAACTACAGTGAGGAGGTCGGATGTTGCACTAAGGCATGGTGGGAAAGTGCTGTGAGGATGAGATTTTCAGGAAGGGTCCTCATATTGGCATGAACTTCAATACAGCTATTACTATAACCACATCAAATTTCAGTGTGTTAAGTACTCACCACAAGTTGACAAAGTTAATGAAGCTTGGGGAAAATTCCCTTTCCTCGGAATTACTCAGCTGTGGGGGGTCTCCTTTTACTACTTGTGTCAGCTGATCAAATACGCTGTTCCACTTTGGGTAAGGGAATCTGCCCGTAGCCAGCTCATACTGAGGAAAGGAGAGAGGTAAAAGCAACACACACTCGGAATCATTTACTAGCCCATATAAATGGCTTTAAAATCCAGGCCCCCGAACAAAAGTTTTGGAAAGGTCCTACCTAGGACCCCAAGACAAGATTCCCAACAGGGCCAGGGTAATCATTTTAGGGAAACTGAAGTGTGGAGCCCATAGAAAACTACAATCAGAAATCAGACAAATAAAAGAAACTGCATATCAGACAAATTCAAGGACTTTCGCCTACAGAGCTACCTTAGAGAAAAGACATGCTTGTGTGCAGGTAGCACTCCTTGAGTAATCAACTGTCAGATCAGAGATCTAAATAAATCTTGAAGGGACCTCAGAGGCCATATACTCCAACCCCTTCGTTTTACAGATGAGGAAACTGAGGCCCAGGGAGGGTAAGTGACTTGCCCAAGGTCACACTGGTAGTAAGCATCAGAAGCAGATTTGAATTCAGGTCCTCTGACTCCAGAGCCAGTCTTCTTTCCTCTGTATCATGCTGCCTCCAATTCAGAGACTCCTGAGTCCATCCAGAGTCCATCCAGAGTAGATAGCTCTATCGTGAAGGGCATCTGAGAGGTGAGGACGAGGGAGAAGGTAGGGAAACAGAATCTAAAAGGGTACATCCCCCTAAGGTGATACAAAACATTCTCTCCATTGAGGGATTCCCTGAGATAGGTCCCAGGTACTTGGTATTAGGCCACTGACATCAGAAGTGTACCCAAATCTGAGTAGGAAACCAGGCAGAAGCCCTTGGTCAAGCACTTCCATGAACTGAGGATTGAACATACAATACAGGAAAACCAAATATGAGCTGAGTTCACTGAGCGAGTTTTTGAAATTACTTGTTTTCTTGTCCAGTTCTGTTTTGTTACGGCTGGGACATCCAGTAATACCTAAACAGACATATACCCTTTACCCTTTACCTCAAGTTAGGTTTATAGCAATAGTATTTAAAATAATCCCTTAAAACCATCCAAAACAAAAACTGAATATCTGTCTCACATAAACCCCTAAAATACTTGACAATCCCTAGTATGTTGATTTCTTGTTCTACGGAATTATTTTAGAAGGAATGTAGTACTGAATGAGAATTCCTTCTAAAACATAAGCAACATGATCTAGCATAAGCTTCACAAAGATATGCTTTTTAGAATGTTTAAATGGTTAAAATAAAGCATTGACAAAATCTAATTTCTTTGCACTGCCAAGCTAACCACTGTTTCAGTCACATTATTATACTGCTGATGGCTAAGTACAAAAATGATAGGAGAAAAAGATGACAACTGAAGGGAATAGTACACCAGGGACAATTGTTCCACAGTCCTCTCCAATTTAAGATAACTTAGAAGGACTGAATTACAATACTAGTATGCCCATCCATACTAACCTATTATTCAAAATCAAGGCCAGCTTTATAGCTAGGCACAATTTGTTTTCATGATGTGTTTACACTGTAAAGTCCTCTCCCCAGCTTCCTTCCCTCCCCTGCTACTCTAGAATGTGTCTCTCCCCACTGAGCTAAATGCTATTAGAAACGAATTCTTTAACTTTAATATTTTTGATTCTATGTTCTGACTATTTCAATAAAGATATAACTCATCTGGAAAACATACTTTCCCTTCTTTGTTTGACCCAACAAATTTTATCATACTTATCCCTAATTTCTGAACATACTTCAACTGAATAGTAGTAAAGACCAGAAAGTTCACTGGTTCTCTAATCAAAATCAAATATCTGGCTTTATTCAAGGAGGACTTATGAACTAAGTTCTCTTGAGGCTCAATTTCCTTCATTTCAGAGTGGACTACCCAATCCCATGTGCGACCATCTTATCACTCATTTGCACCTTAATATGAATCAATCTGTGAAATACTTTTCTGGAGAATGGAATTTAAAAGATGAAGGAAGAAAACATGAAGATATACCACTACATGAGCCAGGCAACATTAGAATGGATCTGGGGATCAATATGATCACTATAATTCTTCATTATTGACACTACTATGGAAATTCTGGATCTCTCCATTAAAGTATCTTACTGTTGTTGTTTAAATGACAATTGCACTGTACTCATAAGAAACAGTGAAGACAAGAAACATTACTCACTAAATAAATAAAGTTCAAGCACTATCACATGTAAATAAAAAGAAACATTCTTCAATAGCTCAGTGACCATTCTAGGTTCAGGATCCTGGATAGTCCATTAAATCACACTCCTTATTAGATAAATTTGAAGAAGTTCATCACTATGGAGATGGCTGCCAAGTGACAAATCTAGTGATCAAGTACTAAATTTGATTATAGGTCTTTTGTGTGTGTGGGGGTGAGTGGGTGGGGAGGAGAGGTGATGTTGGTGGGGATTTGGTTCAAATGTGGCTTAAATGTATGCACTGCCTTTCCCCAAAGCAGAGGCTGAAGTTACATTACCCAGTAGCCAATCCTCCAGAAAGAGACCTCTTCAAAATAATGTAGTAAGAATCAAGGTGGCATCTTAGGAAGATTATTAAACTTTAGGTCAGAAAAGGTATGGGTTCAAACCCTGCCTCCAATACTAACCAGCTGCATGATTGTGGGCAGGTCACTGAATTTCTCCACGTATGAAATAGGGACACTATGCCTACAGGCACATCATTTATATTACATGCTTCTTCTAAATAGCAAATTAGATAAAGTGTAGGACAGACAAAATCTGAGGCAAAATGGAAGTGTCAGCTATAATTACTGTTACTGGTGTTGCTGGGCTGACCCTTGGATGAGAAGCATGAAGGACCATGGAAATAACTTCACAGAACCAGTAAGAGAATGGCCCTACTGGCAAAGTCTTTGAGAACTCAGGGTAAACACTATATCATGACAGAGTACTGGAGGAGGCCTATAGCAGAGGAACCAAGATACCAAAAAAGAAAAACAAAGATTTTCAAGCAAGGGGGCATGGCTAGATGGCACAGTGAATAAAATACCGGCCCTGGAGTCAGGAGGACCTGAGTTCAAATCCGGCCTCAGAAACTTAACACACACCAAAAAAAAAAAAAAAAAAAAAACTAGCCATGTGACCTTGGGCAAGTCACTTAACCCCAAATGCCCTGACCATCCCCCTCCAAAAAGCAGGGAAAAAAAAATTCAAGCAAGTGACATTCTGAGTAGACATAATAATTTTTAAAAATGGTTTGTATGCAAGTAGCAAAGAAAATGATTTTTTTAAATAAGAAAGGTACCTGCTTCAATATGTTGATATAAGCTAATTTTATCATAATATTATAACAAAGGATTTTAAACATTCCAGATATTAAAACACTATAACAAAACTAAGCTAAGTATATCATTTCTAGGTCTTGATCGGCTTCAAAAATGCACCTGTGTGATCAAATTGGTTGCATACTGGCATTCCCACACTTGGGATTGACTGTTTATAGCCAAAAGTCCACAAGAAAGAAAAATCAAATAAAAGGCAATATATGGATGCCTTCTCCACTTAGCATAATAAAAAACTTTGTAGAAAACACTTATTTCATGCTTTGTTGTTCTTTTTCAGTTAAAAAAGTATTTTACAACTAGGAAAGTGAGTGTAAAAAGAAATTATTCAACATACCAGTGTGATCCCCAAACTCCACACATCAGAACGGACATCGTATCCTTGTCTCGATGCACTTGGGTCTATCCTTTCAGGCTAGAATAGAAATGGAAGCCCCAGTCAATGTAATATCCAATCTCAACATGGAGATAGGAACTGAGAATAAACAAATAAGTATATTCTTGCACCTTCTGATAGGGAATATAGCAGAACATTTGGGAGTATATTTTTTTTCTCCAAGAAAGTCAGAGTATTTGACCAAATTATATGCCCAACTGGCACAATCCTCCCAACCCAGAAGTAAGAAAATAAATTTATCCAAGTGAGTTGCAAGAATAACAATACAGATATTTCTCATGTCAATATTAAGGACAAAGAAGCTATTATTATTAGGGCTGGGAGTTATTTTTCTGAAAATTTAAGAGAAAATTAATAAAAAAGAAAACAAAACATCTGCCAAGAAAATTTTAAATTTTATCAGAATCCCTAAGAAAAAGCACAAGAGATAAAAATTACCATTAGAATCTAGGATTTTGTTTGTTTAACAAAATTATGTCCTATTTCACAATAACACTGCTGGTTATAAATGAATTTTCTAAGATTTAAGTCAGTACACTGAATTCTTCTAATGTAGATAAATGTAAAAAAAAATTAAGATAAAGAGCTAACAGTCACAGAAACTGAGGAACCCTGCCTTCTCTCTTAGGCCAGTTACTACTGCCCTATCCTCCCTGAGCAACAAGTGGTTGTTTCACTTTTTTAGCCTTACTAGAACAATCAATCAAACATTTATTAATCATCTATAATTTGTCAGGTACTATAAGAGATGCAAAGATTAAAAAAAACTGTTCTCAAGAAAAATCCATTCTATAAGGGAGATTACTTATACAAATAAGAATGCAAAATAAATATAGACAGAATAAACAGAAAACAAACAAAAGGTAGTTAGGGAGAAAGGGTATAGTAGTTGAGGGGGATCAAGAAAGCATGTATAAGGTAGTACTTAAAATCTTGAAGAAACTGAGGGATCCTGTGAGGCAGAGAAGGAGTACATTCTAAGCAAAGGAATTAGTTTATAATGAAGATGGAAACATAGGTTGTGAAGGATTATAAAAGCCAAACAGTAGTTTCTATTTGATCTAGGAGGAAACAACTAACCATTAGAGTTATTTGAGGAAGACAGAAATGGTCAAATCTGTGCTTAAGGAAAATTACTTTGGCAACTGCACAAAGAACAGATTAGATTAAGGAGTAATGAGGCAAGAATGCCAATTAGAAGGCCATTGTAACAGCTCATGAGAGCAGAGATGATAGCTCTGTGACTAGAGAAAAGAGGACATACAAGACACATGTGGCGGTGGTAGAGAAATAAGGCTTGTCAATGGAGGGGATGTGTGTTTATTATATTTTGCAAATGTGCCCTGGAAATATATATGCATATTCATAGCAGCTGCTGTGGGTATCACATTGGTGTTAGATTTGGCATCAAGGATGGAAATCACAAAATATAAAATCTCTACTTAGAGACAGGAAGACTCCAGGGAAGGAAATGGATATCCTGGGATGGGAGGATTTACCTTATTCCTCCCTGGTGAGAGAGTGGGCTAAAAGCACAGGACTTTATGAAAACTGGGAACCGAGTCTACAGAGGGGAGAACATAGAGATTTAGAAAGACATTTGCAAGGAATACCAATAGAACCGGGGAAACAAATGACAGAGGTATGTAGAAGAGGATGAGTGTTGTTAACACATTATCATATTATAAAGTAGAGAGGCAGCTGTGAGTTTAGCTCAGAAAAAGAAGAGAAAGTTAACAAAAAGAAGTTATATGCAGCTCTTGTATCTGCAGGGCCTGACTGGGACCCGGCACCTGGAAGGAAGACACAGAGAAGACTTCTAGAAATGTGGATACACGGCCAATAATATGAAGAAAGTGAGAGAACAAGGGGGGGTGACAGTGTTTAAGGAAATAACTAAGGATTTTACACAGCATGAAGTTATAGATATATTAAGTCGATTCACCCCCAAAATTGGAGAATCCCTAGTATTTAGGATGGTGAGAATCAGTGACAAAGGGGCTGGAGGAGTATGGGTAAATAACATAAACTTTGAAATTTATTAGTCAGAATCCCTTTGTACAACAAGATTTTAGGGATTACCATACTCAAGGAGGCAATAACAGGACTAATTTGTTAGCTTTAACCATGGAAGGATGTAATAAACAGTACCCCCACAGAGTCTATATGGCTTAATGGAGATAGACCCTGGTATTTGCTCAGGGATTATATGAGGAAGTTAAAGGAAAAGGTAAAGAAAACTGCTATCATTGTGAGAGATGCGGATGCGTACCACAGCACTCCAATGATGGTGCCTCATAGAAATATAATAGCGAAGACTGCTCTTCCTGCTTATGAACACACAATTCTGATTCTACTAATTGGGAAAATAGGGCACCCTCTTTCAGAGGTGCTGGATAAGATTTCACTAAGTGACCTAGGGGAATGGGGAAGAGATAAATTCCCTCAAGAGAGAAGAGAAAATAGCCAGCAGATTCAAAGTCAGAGTAGATTAACAAGGAGAGAAATGTTTTCTGCTTTATTGAGAGAAGAGATAAATTATGGAAGAATAGATGGCAGGGGTGGCTAGGTGGCACAGTGAATAGAGCAACAGCCCTGGAACCAGGAGGACCTGAGTTCAAATCCAACCTCAGACACAACACTTACTAGCCATGTGACCTTGGGCAAGTCACTTAACCCCAATTGCCCTGCCTTCCCCCCTCCAAAAAAGGGGGAAAGAAAAAAAGAAAGAAAGAATAGATGGCATTCCAACTAATGAACTATGTAAGATGTACCGGGGAAAGGGATTTAGATGGAACAGGCAAGATCTGCCCCTACAAATGCACCTGAATCAACTGTATCCAAGTTTGTCCCACCTGCAGGGAGAACAGGAAATTGTACAAGCTCCAGTTTAAAGAAGTATACAGAGGAGATTTCAGACCCCATACCAGTTTAACCATACACTGGAAAAATGGATCAACCCCTGTAACTAGAGCAATAACAGACACTGGGGCAGAGGCCTCTCTCATATACGGAGACCCTGATAAATTTAAACATGGAACCCCTATTACCATCACAGGACTAGGAGGGGCTATAACACCAGCCAAACAAGTTAAACTACTGATGAAAAGTGAGCTATTGCCTAAGCAAGATATAGTGATAATTTTACCTCTTCCTGAATATATCATTGAGACAGATATATACTGAGAGGTATGACACTGAATTTACCTGAAGGGAGATACAAATTTGCAGAAAGTTAGATAGAAAGTAATGTAGTTCTAGTGGGTGCATGGACTCCAGAAGCACAGCTAACACTGTATTTACCGCGCTTCTGGTTACTGTCTCCTTATTCTTTCTGGCCTTTGTTTAACTTGTTTGCTAGATTTGTCTCCTACAGACTTAGTGACCTCCACTTGTAGATGGCTGACTGCTTAAGTTGGTTGTCACCCTCTGTCCAAGACTTTAATACATCACCCCTGGACCTGTCATTGACCAAGTTCCAGATTCCAGCTAAGGAACTGAGCCCTCAAATGGGACCTCTTGAGGCAAGGACAGGTCTATATCCAATCTCAGCAGGAAGTAGTTCTAGAAGATGAGACCTTTACCCCTTGCCCCAAGGGATTTGGGGTCCCATTCATTTGAGAGGGGAATAATGGAATGCTTGTACTCAATCATCCACCCTAAGAAATAGTTTTCTGTGTTTGTTTTCTGTTATCCCTTTTATTGTTATGGAAGTTATATTGATGCAAGTTACTCCTAAAGTCCTATCAGCCTATGTAATGGGAAAAAAAAAGATCTTGGGGTCAAAGGTAATATTAACGGGATGGGAAATCTTCCCCACCCATTAATAGGCCTATGTGACCTGCTTTGAGCTCTGGCCCAGCTCACTGCTGTGATACAGGCAGGGTCATATAGATTCTGAGTCACATGGAGCCCTGTGTGGGAGGAATGTGCCCAATCAAGCAAAAAGTGAGACTGAAACAGAACAGGAAAGGCAGAGCAGAGAGCAGGCCGAGCTGAGGGAAGAATGTACCTAGGGGAACTTGTTTGTGGGGAGACCTGATAGAAAGAATACTTAAGATGTCAATGATCCCTGGATTAGTGATGAGTACTTTATTAAATATTACTTTCTGGTATCCTAATAGTAATTTTCCAAATAAATATTTTGGTTTTGAGGAAGAGAGCTTATTATATTTTACAAATCTACCCTGGAAATACATATGCATATTCATAGTAACTACTATGAGTATTGCACTGGCATTATAGCTTCCTAGCAACTTGTTTCAGTTGGGAAAGCCTTGTCAACCAACAAAGCAATGCCTCTCTTCCAATGAGTAGGCTCTCCCCACAGTGCTTGAAGCATTTCTCTTAACTGTCACTTTGGCAGCTACGTGGAAGATAAGCTGGAATGTGGAGAGATCAACTTTTGGAAGTACAGCTAAAATGTAAGAAAGGTTTGAAAACAGGGTGGTGGCTGTATAAGTGGACAGAAAGGGACATACAGGAGAGATATTATGAAGATAGAAATTACTAGCTTTCTTAACAGACTGAATATTCAGGGTGAATGAAAATAGAGTCAAGAATGATAAAAATGTTACGGATCTGGGTGACTAAAGAGATGGTGGTACCTCTTCAACTGTAACAAGGAAATTTGGAAGGGGAAAGGATGATGAATTCTGTTTCGGATATAATGAATTTGAGATGAACACTTAGCAATTTTGTAGTGATCAAACGGTGCAACAAATGCTTGTATTTTCTTTTTTTTAATCTATCACTGTTTTCCCCCCAAAATATCCTTAGCATCAAGATTAGGGAAAGAAGTTTCTACCTAGTTGGAAATGTTCAAGAGAAAGATGGTGATATGGGACAGGAACTCATGAGTAAGACTAGGGCTCAATATATAGATCTGGGAATTATCTGCCAAGATGATAACTGAATACATGGGAGCTAATGAAATCGCTGAATAGACTATAGACAGAAATCCTACCATGTGCCAGGCATTTAATAATAAATACTTATTTGCACAAAGAAATTAAAAAGTTATGGAATTCATTACCACAGGTTGAAATAAATAGCTTCAACCCACAATAGGTTTTTGAAAAAACTGATATACAGAATTTAAGAGCTAATCAACATTAGTATCCATTTCAAGCCCCTGGAACTGATGCTGAGGAGGATAATCATATTTTCCTACATTATATTTCATTGTCAGAACTATGATATTCTGCCATACAGTGCTCAGCAAATTTTGTATTCCATAAACATAAATGGTTGCTTCAAATGAGAGATACTTAATAATACAGAAATACACAGAGATGACGATTTTTTCCCCTTCTCAGACATCTAGAATTGAGGGGCAGGGAAGGAGGTTATGGTAAAAGACCAGGAATAGGTTTGTTTTTTTTTAAATGCAAGAATTCAGTGAACAATCTGATCACTACAGAATGTTTCAATGTTCATAAATGGTAAAAGTAGAAATGACAGTACAGTTTGAAAATAATCACTTAGCCAAAACACAAAAGTATTATACTATCTTCTTTATTCCCATGTACTAAATCTTTTTTTACACTCTGATGATATTATTTTGAGTCACTAGATGGCAATCTTGCATCATCACAACAAGGTAAAATGTGGGCTGAATTTGCATAGAGGTCTTGAAAACAATGGATCAACATCTGAAAATTTGGGAATGTATAAGCCAGATATCTGTTCTTCTATCACTTCCACCTATTAGTTGGATCCCCTGGATTATTATAGAATAAGTCAACTCCTTCTACCATATGTCAGCTTTTCAAATAAATACTCTGCTCTTTCAAATCTTTTTTCACAACACAGAGTCTAAAGTCCTTCACAAACCAATCACTCTCCTTTGAGTAAACTCTAGTTTATTATTTTTTCTCTCAAAGTATAGTTTTCTAAACTGAACTACCTGTTCCCAGGCCGTGAATCCCCCTATCAATGGTGCTAAGGTAGGTCCTGATCCTTTTTAAAATATGAACTATTAAGTTCCCACCTCCATCCTCTAATACCATAGGTATAGACTCATTGTCTATGTCCTAAAGTTAGAAATTTATAGTTATTTGGCTAATTTTGAAGAACCAGTCAAGTGTATGCATTTTTTTTTTATTTCAACAGAAATCACAGATTGTCACTGCTGGATAATACCTCAAGTTATAAAGTATCATCCCTACCTAGCTATGGATTCCCTCTAGAATACCTAACAAGTGGTCATTTTAAAGTTGCTTTTGCATTAAGGCCTCTAGTTAGGAAGAAGCTACTATTATTATTACAGGCAGAAACAGGAGTAGAGGACTTGCAGCAAGTGTCACTCAACCTCTCTGTCTCAGTTTCCTCAAGTGTAAATTTTATTTTTTGATGTCTTTAATTTGTCAGGAAATTTTACCTTGCATGAAGCCTGTATAACTGCTCTCTATAACTTCTACCCATTGCTCCTAGTTCTACCCTGTAGGGAACAAATTCGAAAAAGTTCAATCTCTCTTACACGTGATACTTTTCAAATTTGATAACTATAAAATCTTGGCTGAGTCTCTTCTTCCTTACTTGGGAATCTCAAAGCTCTTCCTCAAGAGGTCACTGTCTTTCAGACATTGTCAGGTTTATTATTACTATAGAAATGCAACTGGTGACAGGACACAGTCCATTGCATTCTACCTCTTAAATGAGGTTGAGGAAAGCATTAGCTTCTTTAGTGACCATATCACACTGAAGTCTAATAGTGAGCTTGTGGTCTCCTAGATATCTCATAATCTTTTACAAATGAAGTGTTAAATAAGCACATCTGCACCTGTAAAGTTGACTTTCAAAAACCCATAAAGGTAAATTAAATTACACTTATGCCTATTAAATTTTTCTTCGTTAGATATGCCCCGGTCCTCCAATAGTTATTCCTGCTAGCTTTATATCATTTGAAAACTGATTAAAGATGATATTTATATTTTTACCTGTCACTGATACAGTGTACAGTGACACAGGTACAGTGATAAAACTGTTTAATATTATTTATTAATTAATATTAATATTAATTATTATATATTATTATATATTATATATTATATATTATTAATTAATATTAATATTAATTAATTAATAATATTAACTGTTTAATATTATTTATATTATACATAAATTAGATGCCTATTCATATAATGGGATGTGAGGTCATTGATTTTAGAGTTACACAAATGAATATTTTTCAAGGAATATAACCTGAAAAAAGATTTTTTTCTAACCCTTATAAGGAACAAATCAAAAGAGGATAAGGAATCAAAAGAGCCAAGTAAGGAAATTTAACAAAACAACATGACTTAGATTTTCAAGTTATAACTGAACTACCAAAGATCTTAACCCACATGGAAATATGGACAAATTCTATTAAAATTTAATGAGTAATTAATATCTATGCTACACAAATTATTTTCAAAAACCGACCAGTAAAACACTCTATCCAATTACTTTTATAAAAGTAATACTTTTATAAAACTAATATGGTAGTAACACCTAAAACTTGAAGGGGATAAAGCAATGTCAGTAACGAACACTGATGAAAATTTCTAAAATAAAATTTTAGAAAAAAAGGCTACAGCAATATTATCTTGTGATAACCCAAAGTTTCAATTTGTCTCAACCACCCTGTGCCATAAAGAACCCTTTAAACCCTTAAAGAAAAGTCACAAGAGGAGGTCAAAGGAGGGGCAGTTACTCTGTTTCTTCTCTGTAATAATAATGCACATATTTTTGTATAGCTAAAACTCAAGGCCACCAAGTCTACTCTAAATGAAAATGCTTTCAGTACCAACCTGAGAAACATGAGCATCAGCAGCATCACCAACAAACAGCTGCCAAACATCTGTGTGTAAAGCACTGAACTGGGCAAACATTGCATAACCACAAAGCTTTATAAAACATAGTCCCTGTTTCCAAAGAATAAATTAAACTGGAGAGAATAGGCAGAGAGATAGCTAATGAAGTCACAAGATTATATATAAGTGCTAAATAATAGGTGTTCAAAGGAGGGACTTTGACTCTGGCAAATGGAGGATTTGAGTTGGGTTGGTAGAATTTAGTTAAGTGAAGAGAAATGGGGCAAAACATTCTAGGTACATAGTATAGTGTGAATAGAGAACGCTTCTATAGAAGGTCATGTAGCAAAAATTATCAGATCAACAACATGATAAATAACATACACACCAATAAAAGACATTAAACTTACTGCCATGTATGGCCTGCACCCAGCATCTCTTGTTTTGGCAATGGAGTCCACAAGTTGTCCACTAATGCCAAAATCACAGAGTTTAATATTTCCACTTCTATCCAGAAGAATATTGGAAGGTTTGATGTCTGTAAAACATAAATGAATTTCACTAGTTTAAGAAAAAGAATGATAAAAATGGTAGTTATGGACTATAAATAGTAAACAATAAATCAATATTTACTAACTCCAATGTTTACTAACTATGTGACCTTAGGCAAGTCATTTTAATGTTCTATAATTCATTTCCTCATTTGTAAAATGGGGGAGGAGACACCAGAAAATATCTAAGGTCCTTTGTGACACTAAGACTGAGAGAGTAACATTAAGTGGAATGCTTGATCTACCAAACTCAAGAAGGAAAAAAAAATCAGCATTAATACTTACTCTATCATTTATGCCTTTAATCACAAAAAGAGAAGAAAATGGCAAAAGCTGACTTTACAAGATACAACCTAAAAAGTCTACAGATGTGAATAAGGTGACTTTCTTCTTTAAAAAAGTCTTACACAGATTCTGTAGTATGAACTAAAGATGCAATTTTCATTAAAATTAGGAAAACAATTTTCTAAATGATGTTCCTTATAAGCAATAATGATAAAAGCATGCTATAGAAAATATTCGTGCCATGTTTATGCCTTTTTACAGAGATGAGGGAATAAGTTTGGTGCAGGATCTTCTAAGAATTACAATACATTTTTATATGAGCATATAAATACACACAAAGAAGAAAAGAAATGTGGTACATCAGATAAGCGAGCCTCGAGTCAGAAAAATAGGCACATGTTCAAGTCCTGCAGCTAACATTTACTTGCTTGTGACTTAACCTCATAGTGCCCCAGGTAACACTAAGTTTTTGAGAAGGCAACAATAACATGAATTCCGAGACGTTTTCACATTTGAAGAGAGAGCTACTTATTCCAGTGAAATCACATGTCTAGTTATCTTCTACCCCGACCGTGAACCCATCTGTGGGGGAGATTCTGGCAAAGGAACTTCCCCTATCAAAGGCAGGTCAGTACCTTCTCAGCAACTAAAATCTTAAGAGTTAAAAAAAAAAAATAACCACCTAGAAACCTAGAAGTTAAAGGCTGTGTCTCTCCTTTAGGGGTTACAGGGTTACAGAGCCAGCATGTGTCAGATGCGAGATAAGTTAAAAGATTAATTTATTAATTAACAAATAAAATTAATTAACAAATCTGATAGTCCTTTCTCAGTCCTCAATCTTTTTTTTCTACATTTGACACTGCTGACTACCTTCTCTGACTGAATACTCTTTACTATGGTTCTCATTATGCCTGGCCACCCACAATCTTGGGATCATACTCTCTAACTTTGGATATCGCCCAAGGCTCTGACCCTCTTTTCTTTAGTACTGACACTACCATTAGCTTTCATGGGTTTTAGTCATCATTTCTATTAACTTACAATTAGATTAAATCCATATTCAGTTTCTCCCCTAGGCTTCAATTCTATATCACTAACTGCCTATTGGACATTTCAAGCTGGATATTCCAGAGATATCTCAAATTCAACATGACCAAATATCATTACTTTCCCCAAAAAATCTACCTTGCTCAGATCCAATTTTGCCTATTTCTATCTAAAGTATCACTATCTCCACGGGGTTCCAATCTTCCAGGCCTGTAATCTTGATAATATCCAACTCCTCTCTCTCCCACATCTCATTTCTAATCAGCTGCAAAAACTTGCCTTTTCTACCTCTGCAATGTATGTTCTATTCAATTCCCTATCTCTATTCATACAGTTACCAACTTAGTTTAGATCCCCATCACTTTATACCTGGCCCATTACATTAATCTTCTAAATAGTCTCCATGCTACAAGTCCCTGCCCACTCAAATTCATCCTCCACACAGCTGCCAAAGTGATTTTCCTTAATCACAGATATGCTCATGTCACTCCCCTATTCAATGGCTTCCTATTCCCTCTAGATGAGACTATACAACTCCTTTGTTTAGTTTTCAAAGCCCTTCACAATCTGGCCCCAATCTATTTTTCTAGCTTCCTTAAACAGGGTATCCGAAAATCCTTGCTCACAAAAGACTTTTTTGGATAATTAATATATTATTCTCCTTTCCCAGCTTTCCTGGTAGAGTAAGTATTGCCCCAACCTCCTTCAAATAGCAGGCACAAAAAAAAAAAAAAAAGGTAAACTTTTAGCCAAGGTCAATTGTGTAAACTATTTTTGTGCTTTTCCACCATTGTCTCATGCCAGATGACTTAGCTGGCCCTCAAGTTGATGGTCCTGGGTTGGCATTTGGCAAAACACAGATCTTGAAAATAAATTTCTTTTATCCTCAGACAGCTACCCTGGCAAAGATGGCTTTTGTGAGATGTTGAACCTGGTCATTTCCATAACATTTTAGTTTACTCAAAGCTATCTACAGTGGTTTCTCTGACTGTATGAGCTCTCCCTTCAAGAGATCTCTATGTAGGGATGCAAGCATTAGAATCTCAGGGAAGACTTCTGTGTCACCGACAAGATGAGACTGCCTTTTTTCCCCTTCAGTCCCTAGCTTGTATTGTAGGGCTGTGTCTTTAGCCAAACAGCTGTTACTGAAAAGAACTAATATTCCATCAAGAAAATTACAACCCTACTTTTTCCCTAATCCAATAAGAGAGAACAAGAGTTGCAGAGTGAAAATGAGAGAGAAAGAGATGGAAGAAATTCTAGGCAATTGCTTTTTAATCTTTTCAAATATATTAAAGACTTGGTTAGTGAAAACCATTCTTATGAATATTTAAGGAGTCACTGAGAATAAGTCAGTTATCCTCAATGTTGTGATTGTTTCTTTTCTTGTTACAAGACTTCCATTTCTGAAACCAGAGATCCTGAATGAATTTGTGGTCCATGTGGTCCATAATGGAGCCAGCATGGTATAGGGGATAGAGAAAAGGCATGAAAACCAGGAAGACTTGGGCTCAAGACCTACCTCTGACATATACTAGTTGTATAACACTAGGCAAATCACCTAACCTATGCGTGCCTTAAGCAACTCTCTAAAGATATAAATTGCAGAAAAGTTGATGATCTGTATTTGAGGGATACTCTTCACCTGAGAGTTTCTTATGCCAATAAAATCATAAACAAATGGTTGGATGGATGGATGGATGGATGGATGAATGAATGAATGAATGAATGAATGAATGAATGAATATCCCTAGTGCTCAGTCCCTATGCCTAGATAATGGGGACAACTGGTGGAGACCCCAATCTGCTAATCTGGGGAAATTCCCATGGAACTGAGCCTATACAACGGCCTTTTCCAGGAGACTCCATGTTTAGTTCACTTCTGGTGACAGAGGGGTTCTAGCTCCTTGCTAAAGGGCATGCACAACAAGAGATTTATTGTTGGTCTATTGTATCCTATGATGAGAGATGAAGGGCTGTGCCAAAGAAGATTGGTCATGGAGCCAGAAGACTGTTACCCAACAATCATCAAATTCCAAAGACATATAAGAGTAGTCTTCCTCTGGCATTTAAGTGACCCTTGGTACTCAAAGACTATGCTGGAAAAATTTCAAGACAGATCTATTATCTGAGGAACAGGTTAGGTAAGTTCAAAGTGACTCATTCACTACAAGCTTGGCAACCAAGTGATGAATTATTTTGGTCAGGATGAATCACAAAATGTATAAAAACACAAAATGACCCCCTTTCCAGTGGTGAAGCAGCAGAAAATGGAATATTAAGAATGGGTCTTTTTTATCCCATAACTTATAAACAAAGTCTATCTAATTCACACATTTCATTTTACAGATTAGAAAACTGAGGTTTGGAAAGATTAAACCACCTGTCCAAGATTACTCAGCATGGTAACACAAAGAGCTAGTGGAATTGGTTTCAAAGTGTGCTCAAAGGCAATAAGAAATATCATTTTATGTGATATTTGGTTATCTTGTCTATCAGTACTAAAGGCAAACAAAAAATAATTGAAAATTGTGAGGCAAGAACAATTTCAGTGTATGGATAAGTAGAAAAGTCTATGTATACTATGAGAGGATTTTCCAAATTAGGCCAATATATAACTTGATATTAAGTCAGTTCAATGTGAAGATTGGGTTCATGGGAAGATTGTGAATATGACTGGAAATTAGGGTTGAAGATTAAGAAATGAAAGAGGCAAAAGGCCTGTGCATTATCCAGAAGATTAACATCTGTACTTGATGAATACTTTTCTTCAAGTTGAATCAGAAGGTGCTGTCATGGTGAACACTACATAACACAGAATACAAACAAACAAAAAAAAACCAAAGTTGACTATACCTTAATAGACAAGAAATGACTGGTTACAGAGGTAGCAGTCATCTCAGAATCAGCTGTCTCTATGCAGTCAGATCATCAACTGTTTAGAGCAAAGGTCAAAATAAATATGAAAGTGGAAGAAAAGATCAAGATGAAGGCACTGTGTATGATTATAGCTGCTCCAAACAGAGCAATTTTTAAATAAGCTGATTAACTATTAAAAGTAGGACAGTAGGACAATGATTAGGACATTTAATCAATGCAAAAATGTTACAACATTAAGACAAAAAAGCCTAGTAATTGTCTCAGCCAGCAAATGCAATCTCACTGCCAAAATGCAGGATGACAGCCAAAGACAGCAAAGGTTTAGAATACAAGCTCATAACTGAGAAGGATGGAAAGTAGAATCATCATAAAAGAGAGGGGAAAAAAAGCAGCTGAGAAGAAAACGAACTTTCAAAGACAGCTTAGCAGGAAATTAAAGCAGATCATCTCAAGAGCATTTGTAGATTCAAACAGGAGTATAATACATTTAAATTCAGCTAATTAAATTAAACATCTGCTATGTGCATGGCATTGTGGAAACAAAAGCAACTCCCTCAAGGAGCTTACAGACTACTGGGAGGAGGACGAATATGACAAGCCCCTAGATAAACAGAATACGATATAATACAAGGTTAAAGTAGGTTAAGGACGAAGGAGATATCCTGACAAATTGTCAAGGAAAATATGAAAAAGAGAACACTTTCCTTCAGGAAGGGGACACCTAAGCTATGCCTTGAAAGATAAGGATTCTGAATAGCAGAAATGAGAGAGTGTAAAGGGCAGACAGTATGAATGCATGGAAGTTGGAAGAGTCATGTTAAGTTTGATAACTGGATGGAATAGTATATAAAGGGGAGCAATGTAAATAAAGGCAAGAAAGTAAGTAGGGACCAGACTACAGAAGGTCTTATATGCCAGGAAAAAAGACTGTATTTTATCTTTAAGCAAAAGGTAACCACCATAGTCACACAACCAGTAGCGGTCTTCCTAGATTTAAGACCATCTGGAGATACTCACTATGCCATGTTGCCGCAGACCTTACATGTTATATAAATTTGTTTTCATGACTAATGTTGCTAAAAGGTGTTTTTAAAATTTAACTTCTATGAAAGAGAATACAGTCCTTTATGGCAATTTGTGTCAGGATAACTAGAACAGTAAGTAAGATCAATGATACATAAAGAACCCAACAAGTATAAACATGGAAATAAGTTTTGACCACTGTGATAAAAAACAAACAAAAAAATCAAATCACTAGTTTTATGTGATTCACCCCTAAAGAATCAAGGTATTAACATTCATACTCTAATTAAATCTTCCCATCACTAACTACCCCAACTCCTCCCCCAAGCAATCAAATACCAACCAGTAAGTGTTTGTTCTGCTAAACAGAGAATTCTGCGCTGGATATCATGGCAAATATAAACTATATATATTCCTGACTACACAGACAGAAGATGAATAAAAATGAAAGAATACAGAACAATACAAAATGTGTTAAATTATGTGCTATGAATTAGCAGGCACTTTGCCCTCTTAACTAGTCTCCTGGTTATTTCCTTATGCTGGTCTCTTCTTTAAGAACCTTCAATTGGCACCACATTACCTATGGGATAAAGAAATTAATATAACGAGGATTTTCAGAATCTGCCCCCCAAAACTACCTTAATGAATTTACTGTCCACTAGCTTCCCTACTTAAATCTTTCATTCCCTGAATTTCTTGTCTCCTACTTCTCTGTTTTTGTTCAACTGGCCCAGTGTCTGATGCATGCATGCGTGCGTGTGTGTATCTGTCTGTCTGTCTTGTCTGTGGATTCTGTCTCCCAATAATATGTAAATCCACTCAAGGCAGTAACCATGCAAGCCAGGTTTGATCTTCCTGCTTTCCTTTATCAATAATGAGATTAATCTTCCCTACAATATTTATTTCATTTTTCTGCTCCTTAAAGAACCTTCATAGAGCATCTTCCAGACCACAGAATAAAATCCAAACTCTTTAGCTTGAAATACACATTCCTTCACAATCTATACCTAGATTGTAGCCCTTTTTGACCTTATTCCCACAAATTTCTCACAAGGACTGGTCACTTCATTTTGTCTGGATCACTCTGTAGATATATTATCTGTATCACCTTTCCTAATATTTTGTATCCACCAATGAAACTATCAGTGCTATAACACACATGAAGGTGCTCAATAGCTCTATAGTGAATGAGTGATTAAGGTCAACAGCAACCTTTAAGAGTATAATACAAATAGAATGAGAAGAATAGAGGCTAGATTTTAAGGAGATGAAAGAGTAGGTGGAGAGGAGTGGAAGATATAAGAATAGATTATGCATTAAATAAGTTCATCAGTATAGAAAAGGAGAGATAGAGAATATAGCTGAGAAGGCTATAGGGAAAAGTAAAGGTGTTTTTTTTAAATAACGAAAAATATATATAGATATAAAAATACATGTGTGCAGACATGGGAATATAAATGGAAATTTATATATGCATATGTGCACATATATACATACATACATATTTCTAAAGTCAGAGGAAGACAGAGAGACTAAAGATCCTGGAGAACCAGGAACTGAAAGTGGCAACAATATCCCCAGGGATTAAAAAATAAATCAAAGGCCAAAGTGAAAGGGCTAGGTTTATAGGGGGAAGTAGAACATTATTTCCTTTGAGACTAGAGGGAATAATGACTAATATTTTTATAATAATAATAGCTAGGATTTACATAACACTTTAAGGTTTACAAAAGAATTATATATGTTGACTGATTTTTACCACTTGAGGGTTCACAAAGAACATTCTTTCAAACAACCCCGAGAAGATAGTACAAATATTACTATTCCATTTTACAAATGAATATTTGTCCATGATCACACAGCTAGAATATGACTGAGGTAGGTTTCAAACCCACTCCTGTGTTCATTCTAAAAATGAAAGATTTATTGAAATGGAAATGAGAGTAAATACAAAAGTTCATGTTGCACATATTTTATCTTCTCAGTAAAGAAAATGAGAAGTTGGTGACCTCAAACAGATACTGAACAGATCTTACAAAGTAAACACCAAGAATACAGAATACAAATGTGTTCAAATTATGTGCTATGAATCAGCAGGCACTGTAGCCCTTTAACTAGTCTCCTGAAGACCAAGTTAGGTATCTCAGAGGTAGAGCAGTGGCTCCTAATGATGAGGAGCAATTTTGCCTAGGCAAAAGGTATTGCTGAAGTAATACAACAACTTAAGCCTTTAATCTAATCTTGACAGTTTCTGGAATTCTTCATTTGGCAATCTTAGTTTTCTAGGCTAGCTTTAAGGTAGTTATTTATATAGCTATTTAGGCCACTAACAAGAAAAACTGTTTCACAACCTTAAATATAAATCGTAAGCAGGTTTGAATGTTTCCAAACTTCATATTAGCGAGATTGAGTTATAAGAGATAAAAAGAATATTGTTTTTTTTTTTTAAAAAAAGAGCCGACTATGCCTGCTGCCAACAATGCAAAACAGCTTACAAAGAAAAATTATATCATGATATGTATGGCATAATTTTCAATGATATTTCAAATTAAGAAAAAAAAAGTTAATTTCTTTTCCACAAAGAGAATGCCCATGCCTACCTACCTCTGTGAATTATTTTCAAGTTTTCTTTTAAGTGGTTTAGTGCTTTCACAGTCTAGGGGAAAAAAAAAGCAGAGAAATGAAATATATGTCAATTAGGAGAACAAGTTACATTTAAGTATTCTAAGTTTTTAAAAGTTCATAATTAAAGTATTTGTAACCTATTATAATTTTAGTTAGAAATGATAAGTGACTGCAAAACCTAGCTTCTTATATTTCTTGCTGTTTGACAGTTACAAAAAATAACTGATGTGCTTAATAAATAAATCAATGAAAGTTGTACTCATGAGTTGCTTAAAGAATAAAAACCAGACAAGTTTCTACTAGCAATTCAAAAGGAGATAATTGCCCACATCATCAACGCTTAAAAAAAAAAATTCCTGTCTCCCTCCCCCTACCTCACCAAGAAAGTCATTGTAACAAAGATTTTTTTTAAGTAAAAAAGAAAAAGAAGAAAAGATAAAATTATCAAAACCGATCAATACATTGGAAAAATTACAATATATGTCATGTTCCTCACCCATGGACCCTCCACTCTCACCCCTACAAAAGTGGTGTTTGGTTATATGCTCATAATTCTTTTGGGGTGACACTTATTCTTTGTAATTTTAAAATATGTATTATTAAGTTGTGGTGGTTTTTATTTCAATTTATATTGTTAAAGTCATTGTCTACACTGATTTCCTGGCTCTGTTTACTTCAGTTCATGTATGATTCTCCATGCTTCTCTGTATTTATAATATTCACAATTTCTTACAGTGCAGTTAATATTCCATTCATGTACCACAATTTATTTAGCCATTTCCTAGTTGAAGGGCATCTAATTTTTTTTTCAATTCTTTGTTTCTATAAAAGATGCTATTATAAATATTTTCATGTATATGTATATAGAGGACCTCTTTAGCATTCTAACAGTGGAATCTCTATATAAAAGATATGGACATTATATAAATTTTATTTATATAATATTAAAAATTGTTTTCCAAGATGGCATGTATTTGCATGACTAATGTTATTTCCACAACCCATTGAATATTTGACTATTCTCAATTTGCTGGTTAGTGAGGTAAATCTCGGGGTTGTTTTGACTTTTATTTTCCTAATTAGTGATTAAAGTATTCTTTCATGTGGTTGCTAATAGTTTGTGATTCTTCTTTTGAAAACTGTGTATTCCTGAATCACTTATCTAATAGTTTTTGGTCTTGTATATTTCTGTTAGATAACTATGTATGTTGGAGATCAAACTCTTATTCAAGATTCTTTCAGATATATTATGAACTCTTTGTGCTTTTGGTGAGCCTCTGAAGTTGTATAAACCCATACATCTTTATTCTTTTGCTGTTGTCATATCTGCTTGGTTAGACATAATAGATCACTGTTTAGATTACTATCAATCACTAGAAAATTAAGTTGGTTAAGAAGGAAAGGAAATAGGACTCCTAAATTAAATTTTATTGTAACATACAAAAAACACAACCAGACACATGCTGATGATTTGAGGAAGGATAACTATTATAAAGAGCATTTTATGAAATTTCGGGACAAGGTAAAAGCAAAAGTGACAAGGGAAAAAAGAATCAATTAAAATTAATTCTTTTTCAAGTCATAACAACATCTAGTTCAGTAAGTCTGTTAAGGCAAAGTGCTTGACAGATACTAATTTTTGTATGCAAGATCTCGAAACCTTTCTCCTTTTTCTTCTTTTCTTTTTTTTTTTTTTAGCTTTTATTTTTGGAGGGCAATTGGGGTTAAGTAACTTGCCCAAGGTCACACAGCTAGGTTTTGGTTTGTGTGTGCATTAAGTGTCTGAGGCCGGATCCGAACTCAGGTCCTTCTGACTCCAGGGCCGACTCTCTACTCACTGAGCCACCTAGCCGCCCCCGAAACCTTTCTCCTTTTAAAGGAATACTTCAAATCAGTTTGCCCCAATTAAACTAGTTCCAAAATAATATCATTTACATATTTTAACTAGGGCCTTGTGTTAAGCTAGAAATACTGCTACAAAATAATTCAGCTGACAGCCCAAGTTGTAAAATTGCTTCTATGAAAATATTATACCAACTAATATCATGTTTTTTTAAACCAAGTAATAATGTTAGGTAGTTCATGCCTGTAAACCACAAATTACTCTCTAAGAACTTTTTGCAAGAAGATATGCGGATATGATACAACTGTACTTTGGTAAATTTTTAAAGATTTTAAGAGAGATTTAACATTTGAAATACTTATTGGAAAAACAAACAATAGAAAAGCAGATACTTACTGCTAAGGTGATTTTCCCTAAAATCTCTTCTGGAATAACGTCATCTAGAACACTATATACATATTTGTAAAACTTGTCAAACGAGGTAGACATGAGCTCCATACAGATCCAACAGTCACCCTAAAAAAAAAAAAAAACATCCATTATCCTTTGATTATCCATTGGCGTTACCCAAGGACTTCAGATAGAACTGTTAGATAAGAATCTGTTTGGCTGTTTTCTTTTTTAAACTACTCTACTTGGGTTTTTAATATTTTATAACAGTATTATACAGAAAATTCTAAAGAATCTCTTAACTGCTATCTTTTTTTTTTTATTTTTGGAGGGCAATTGGGGTTAAGTGACTTGCCCAAAGTCACGGCTAGTTTTTGTGTTAAGTGTCTGAGGCCGGATTTGAACTCAGGTCTTCCTGACTCCGGGGCCAGTTCTCCATTCACTGTGCCACCTAGCTGCCCCTCTTAGCTGCCCCTCTTAACTGCTTTTTTTTTTTTTAAACTAAGTCTACTTTTATCCTTGATTAAACTGTAATGGGGCAAGGAGTATATTTTAACATAGAAAATGTTAACAAATTTCAATTTTTAAAAAAAAATAATGAATATATTGTAGTATCTAGAACAGAGATTCGTGCTGGTCTCATTTTGAAAAGTCAGTAAATTAAAGCAAATATTTTGAACTGACATTATGAACTGGAGAAATAATAACATTTTTTTAAAAAAATACCAATCCTTTCCTTGTACTAGCTGGATCTTTTCACATATAGTTAAAAGATCAGAGAATTTTATAATCAGAAAGGCTCTTAAGAGATCATTTTCAAAATAGGAAACTGAGGTCCAAAAAGATTAAGTGACTCAAAGAATTATCCAGCACTTGTTATGTGCCAGATTAACTGCAGAAGATAGAAATAGAAGCCAAAAAGCCAGTTCTGTACCCTCAAGTAGCTTACATTCTAACAGGTAAAGACAGTACAAAAAAGGGAGGTAGAGAGGGAAGGCGTGATGGATAGGGAGACCCAAGCTGGAGCAAAGCTTCTGGGGAACAGGCAGAAAAGTCTAAAGAGTGAAGGCGGGAGCTAGGAATAAAGGGATGATGCTCAAAGTACCTTGTAAAATGGGAGCCCACATGGGAACTCATCAATCAGAACTGAGGACAGAAGGCCTCTCTAGGCTAAGAAGGTGAGATGGTTGCTGGAAAGGAGGTGGAAAAGATGATTTTTATTAGGGAGGTGGTTGGGATATTAGAGGCAGATGAGAATGAAGATACATAAAAGGCTAACATATAAAAATATGGCTATTTCGGCTTCCCTTTCCACCAGCTATGCAAATAATACACAACAATTCAGAAAGGGTATGATAAACTATATTGTAGAGAATTTGTAACCAATGTAGCAGCAGCATTACTAATGGCTATGTTCTAAGGACAAATGAAGAGAAGTTCTGTTACAGAAATGCTTCCTTGCAAATAACATTAAATATAACAAGATCTTAACTCCATGTCTCTGACACAAGGCCAGGCCTAGCTTGGCAACTGGCAAGTGGTGTAACCTTGGGCAGGTCATTTCCTCTCTCTGAAACTCAGTTTCTTCATCTATGTAATTGGAAAAATACTTTATAACAGGGTTGCTATGTGAGAATAAAATAGGATAATGCATATTAAGCATCTTTAATCATACAGTGCTAAATAGTCATAAACTAGTTTTCTTATATGATTTCTTTTATAAAGTCCTACCTCATAGTCTCGCCTTGACATGGGAGCAGTCCTATATTCTTGAAGATTATGTCAATGGAATACAAGCTCTGACAGATTTTACTAGGCTGGTTACGACTTCAAATAAAGTGCTGTCAATAAACTATGTCTGGGGGCAGCTAGGTGGCACAGTGAGTACGAGTGCTGGCCCCAGAGTCGGGAGGACTCTGGATTGGTTCGGCCTCAGATACTTAACACCCACACAAAAAACTGGCCTTGTAACCTTGGGCAACTTACTGAACCCCAAATGCTTTTTAAAAAATAAATAAACGATGTCTGCTTTCCAAGGACCAAGCTAGATTATGGAGAAGTACAATCAGCTAATCACTTGGTGACTAATTCACTGCCCTAACAATCCAAGGTAAAAAAGAAAAAAAACAAACAAAAAACCTCACAAAAAAAAGCCCAGAAAACAGCTCTCAATTCTTTATGTAGACCACTTTCCACCTCTGCAGTTATGGTGAGAAAAGGGAATGGGAGGGCCAAAAAACAAGACCATTTATAAACATTAACTTTAACTGTCAGTACTATTAATGTCAGACTCTTGTGAAGTGGTTATTACTGAAGGAAGTGAATCATTACAATATTCTTGTTATAAATAAAACCAAAGTATAATAAAACTTTGCAGTTAAGTGGAAGTTCTCACAGGTTTTTGTGGAACTGATTTTACTGTGAATCCTAACATAAGACATATCACCTGGTCATCTTATATTGCTGGGTTCAATGGTAAACATTTGAAGAAAAACAATTACAAAGTACTGCAGCCCATGCACCAACATTATAGAGGATGAGGAGGTAAAGAAATTCTACAGAATTTTTTTTTAATTTTACAAATTAAATGAATATGTACTTTACCAGTGATATCAATAAAAACCTGGGCTATGGGGAAAAAGAGGAAAAATATATTGGAAAACATGGTTTAGGAATAAGAAACAAGAGGGGCCACTACGTTATAGACTTACTGTTACTTATCCTCAATATTTTCTTCAAAAATAAAATGAGAATTCTCTACATAATGGTCAGCACCAAATAATATCACAAAAGTAAAACTGTTATATTCTAAGAGGAAATTAATAGTTATAAAGGTAGGAGTCACTTTGAAGTTAGCTATCTTTGTACAGTAATAAATACTATTTGCTTATTAGAGCAAACATTAAATAAATAACAAGGTAAAAAAATTAAAATGTAATTAAAATTGCCCCAACAAGATAAAACAAATGGGTACTTACTAAACGAACAGATAACACCACATAAAATTACAACTTCTTAACAAAATTTAACTCATATAAATCAAACATCACAACCCGAAGACCCAAATCAAAAACAAGCAACTGTCTCAGTCAGAAAATATTTGCCAGGTAAACAAAGATGGCAGCCAAAAGCAGCATCAATTAAGAATATTAAATCAAGTACTATAGAGGGGAATAGTATATTATTATAAATAGTATAGCACCAAAAAGAATGAAAAGCAATTAAGGAAAATGAAATTTACAGAAAACTTAGAGCGAAATCTAGTTAAGCCAGATCATCCCAATAATATTTAAAGATGAAACTGTAAAGATGACCACAAACAGATGAAAAATGGAAAAGACTGCCAAGATTATTCTAATAATTTCTATATCAATGAGATTCGAACAACATATTTGTAAACTTAACATTATAGTCCCCACATAAGGAAGTGGGAAAAAATGGCACTGAAATGGCACCTGGAGGGTTGGGGGGGGGGGAGTAGGGGGGGCAGGAAGAGATGGAAGAGCAGTAGGACAGAGTCCAGAGAAGAAAGAGATAGACCAAGTACACATGAAAGAAATGCATGCTGAAGACAACATACAAGCATCTAGAAAGCAGAAAATGATCTTTTCTAGAGACATCTGAGATAGGGAAGAGTTTTCAATTGCTTGGGAAAAAATCTCAAACCAAAAATAAGATCATATACCCACTTTCCTTTCTTATTTTAATTTTCAACTTAAATTTAAATTTTGTTATTCTGAACATGATAAATACCAACAAACATGAGGGTCCTCACTAAATGTCCAGGATCCCTATACCCAATCAGACCTCTAGGCCCTGGACCCTAGAAGGATGGGGAGAGAAGTACAATCTAACCAAGGGTTGACATGGCCAGTCCCTCTGGCCATGGTAGATTGGTGGGACAGTCCCAGGAAAGAGAACCATAGGTTTGTGGAGGTCAGAGGAGGCAGCACCAGCAAACTAGCAGTAATTATCTAGTTTGTCCAATCTTATTTTGTCATAGATCATTATAACTGATGATTCACATGCCAATCAGCATGGTTGGATGCAGCAAGGCAAGAGTATGGGGCAATGAGAGAACAACATATAAAGACTACATGGAGTTTTGTGCTAATCTTTTTCAGTTGATAGAGGAAGCTTTGAAAAAATATATACATTTCAAAGAGAGATTCTCAAAGTAAAAGAACAAGATGAGTTCACAACAATTCTAGCTGGATATAAAGTAGATCTTGATCATCAAAGACAGGTGACACAAGAATAAAGATGGCAACTTCCATGCCAACTAAAAGCTTCACCAAATGGTATAAGCAAACCAGAAAATTCTGCTCCTATTCTGTTCCTTTGTTCTACTTCAGTTTATCCTCACTGCATGAAACTTGCTTGTACACAGTAGTTGTCTTCATTCTGATTCCCCATTCAGACTGTGAATTCCCTGAGAGCAGGGACTGATTTTTGCCTCTTTGTATTCTCAGCACACCACAGTGCCTGGCACATAGTAGGTGCTTAATAAATGCCAGGTGACTTAGTAACCATTATTTCCATACACAGAAAAGAAAATGAGGATTGCACATGTAAACATGTAAACTATCATAAATAGCTTGCATTTTGAAAAAAGAATATAACCAATTCAATTTAGTGTCAAAGCTATCTTGCTAGCATTTTTTTAAATTTCCTTTTGTGTTGTCTTCAATGCATTTTTTCTTAAAATGCTACGATGACCCTTTTCCTTATTTTTGGTATTATCATATCTAGGTTCCCTCTTCCTCTTAAATCCCTCTCTCCATTAAAACACATCTCTCTCTCTCTCTCTCTCTCTCTCTGTCACACACACACACACACACACACACACACACACACATACACATATACACATACATAACAAATAATCATTCAAGCAAAACACATCAAACATTGGCCCAAAAATTAGTATTCTAATGCCCTATCTCTGTCAGATAGAGGGCATTATGCTTTATCATTAGTCCTCAGGAGTAGTCTAATCAATGTGATGCATTACAATGATCAGAGTTCTTAAGTCTTTCAGTTCTTTTTCTTTACAAAATTGTAGTCAATGTATAAATTGTTCTACTTCATTTTAATTGTTTTAAACAAATAGTTTTCTTTTTTAAAAAGTTTTAAGTATTTATTTGCTTTTTCTTTTACATTCCTCCTTCCCCAAATGAAAAAAAGAAAAACAAAACTCTCGTAATATATATACATAGTCAAACAAAAGAAAATTCCCGTATTGGCCATGTCTAAAATGCATGCCTCATTCTGCATCAAATCCATCATCTGTCTGTCAAAAGACAGAAGCACAAACATTATCACCAGTCCCCTAAATCAGGACTTCTTAAACTTTTTCCACTTGTAATCCTTTCAGAGCTTCTTAAACTGTGGGATCGTGACCCATTACAGGTTTCTATGAAATTGTCCCTTTTGCATTTCTTTTTTTTCTTTTTGGAAGGCAGTTGGTGTTAAGCGACTTGTCCAAGGTCACACATCTACTCAGTGTTAAGTGTCTGAGTCCGGATTTGAACTCAGGGCTGGTGTTCTATTCACTGCACCACCTGCCCACCCCGCTTTTGTCATTTCTTACAGCACAAGAGTATGCTATTACATTTATAAACCATACTAACCATTCCCCAGTTCATGGGCAACCCCTCACTTTCCAATTTTTTGCCACTAGAGAAAGAGCTAGTATCAATATTTTTCTATGTATGGGTTGTTTTTCTTTTTTATATTTCTTTGGGGTATAGAACTAGCAATGGTATCACTGGGTCAAAAAGTTCAATAGCACTAACAGATCTGAAACTATACTATAAAGCAGTAATCATGAAAACTACTGAATACTGACATACAACTTGCAGAAACAAGTGAACAAAATAGTGTGGTGTACAACACACCCCAATAACAAAAATAAAATCCACTATTTGATAAAAACTACAAGGAAAACTAGAAATATGGGCAGAAATTAGGTTTAGACTAACATCTCGCATCATATGTTACAGTTTTTTAAAAGGTAAAATTTATATAAGTTTTGCAAGAAGCTGTATGTATATTTTATCTCATTTTTATCCTGAAGGAAGGAAGTACTATTATTATCCCAGTTTTATAGATGGGAAAACTGAGTAAAAAGTAAAAAAAGTAAAAGACCTAGAGGCTAAAGAGATTCGGAGTAACTTCCCAAAGGCCACAGTTAATAAGTATCTGAGGTAGCATCAAAACTCACATCTTTTCCTGATTTCAAGACCAGCATTTGATACCACCTAAGAAGCAGAGATAAGGAAGGAGAACACATCCACAAGCTACTTCGAGTTCCTTCATTTCACATAGACTATGGACAGAAATGAACAAATGAAGCTCTCTAAAAATGAAATGGGCTGTCTTCCAAAGTACTGTACTTTCATCTGTCAGAGATGCTAGAGAATATATTACTCCTTTAGCTTGAAAAATGATTGGATGATTTCTAAAGATTTGTGATTTCCAGCAAAGGGATTGGGAAAAGTGAAAGAAAAAGAAAAAGAGAAGGCAATAAAGAGATATTCCACAATTTAGTGCATTTTCTGCATTTCTTAGATTGCATTTGTTTTTACTGTCAAAGCTCAAAATTTATTTTTGAAAAAAATTTTAAGATAATACTAAATTTTGAATGTTTCCATAGCTATGAATATAAGACTTTGGTCTGACAACTTAATTTTTTAACCTTTAGTGTTTGTAATGGAAATGCAAATTTAAAGATCTTCCCTGCCCCTAGCTTAAGTGCAACTGGAGCCTGTGGTGGGAGGCTTGATTTTCAGGAAAGCCCACACCTTGATACTTTGTGATTGGGCAGTGGGTCCAGAAGGTTGTTACATTCTCTGAGCCAGGAGGAGGCTATATAAACTCTGATGAGAGGCTTTGCTTTGGGGCTCACTTTGAGAAGTGTTGTGTGATTTGACCAGATGAGACTCTGGGAGGCCGTTGTTGAGAGCCCCCCCGGCTTTGAAAACCCAGATGTTGATGCTTCCCTCTCTGGTAACTGTGATTTGGTATTGATGTATGTAATGTTGGGACAGTTTGGAAGCCTGTCTGTTTGATCTGTAAGTTCTGTCTGTATAATCTGAAGTTCAGGGTGCTGACCTTTTCCCCTGAACTAGGTAATACATGTTTGATTAAAGTAAGCTTGTTAACTGATTTTGAGTTGCTTTCCTTTACAAAAGCAGATCTAAGAACCTATATTGGCAGCTACCCTGGGGATGTTGGGGTGCTTGCTGCTACAGTGTTTGACAACTTATTAACTAGAGCTTCAAAGTACCTTGTACAATGTAGAGCTATCAGATCACCTAATTTTGTTTATTTTTCATTCTTTAATGCTTGAAAGTAATATTTGAAACCTACAGTTCTTTTACTACTCTGAGGCCTTACATCAGATCAAACATAGTTTTCAAGAGGTTAGGAGACAATTTATTATCCAATTGAATCCTTAATGCATTTTAAAACATTACACAGAGTTTTTAAAAACCATGAAGTGCTCCCCATCACAAAACCATCTTTTTCTTTAATAGTAAAAAAAAAGATCAAAATTAAAAATGATCCAAAGAATGTCACATATTAACCAATGATGTGTGCCTAAAGAGGTATTAAAAATAATAACCAGGAAATGTAAGATCAGAAAAAGAGACAAGAACAAGGCATAACCAATGGACAACTTGAGTATGTCAGTATTTCCAAGATTGTAAAAGAACTAGAAGTAAGATCTCCAGCACATACAATATATTTTCTATGGAAGATTTCTGAGGGAAAAAAAATAGGAACACAGAATCTCACACAAGATGAGAATGCATTATTTTTAAAATTCTGACTCAAAATAACTCCCAAAATTAACATTTCCATATACACAGAAGAAAAAAAAGAGGACCATTGTGTGATTATTGTTAACAGGGTGCTTGTATTTTAAAACATATATTAATAAAAATAAAAACAATGCTCAAAATAACTCTATAAAAGGAAAATCATTCCTCACTCTATAATAAATTCAACATGTAACTTTCAAAGCTGTCTAGCTTGTCTATGGTTTTAATTTGTAAATTTATCTAAGATTTTCTTAAACATTTAAATTTTTTATTTTTATCCTTTTACTAATTAATTTAGATATGTTTAAAATCATTGAATAAAACAGTACATAATTTTTGTTTACCTAAACTACTTTCTTATTGAAATAATGGCTCCTAATTCTCATATTTTGTACTAGCTGATCAAATTTACTTTTAGCCTTGGTACTTGGTGATTCTATAAAGTTTGATCACATTTCTGTCTCAAATGTTGAATAAACAAATCTTCAAATAAGTCTGAAACTGATTTTTATCTTGGTTTGTAAAGTTTAATTAAATGCACTTGCTCCAACATCTTCACACTGAAACTCATTTGTTCCTCACTCAGTTACTTCTGTTTTTTCTGATTTAAGCACTCTTTTTTCAAGATTTGATTGGACTGGTGGGGTTAAATTAATTATAGGAGTTTTTAGCTCTCAAATATAATGATCTTTGCTTCACTGGAAACAAAGAATAAATGAATGAAAACATCAAAAACAATCATGTGATGAAAAGGGTTTGATTTTAATGACAAAAAAGTCAAAGAACAATACTAATTAATACCTCTAAGGTATCCCAGGTCATATTCAACAAATTTATTATTCAGTATCTATTCTATCTACATTTCAAGGCACCATACATATAAATAGTTTTTAGTCAAAACAAATTTTTATTGAGCATCTATTATGTGTAAAGAACTACAATAGGCACAATGGACAAATTTTTAAAAGCAGAAGATAGAATTCCTTCCCTCAGTAAGCTTTTGATTAAGTTGGAGAGATAAGATACACACACACAAAAAAAGATTGTTGAAAATACAAAGAAGCATATGATAAAATCCTAATCAAAGGGAAAGAAGGGAACAAGCATCTACACTGTGGCTACTGTCTGTCAGGCACTGTGCTGAGCACTCAAATATTTACATTTGATTCTGACAACCTTAAGAGATAGGTGCTATTATTATCTCCATTTTACAGTTAAGGAAACAGACAGAGGTTAAGTGACTTGACTAGTGTCACACAGCTAGTATGTCTCAGGCCAGAATTGAACCTGGGTCTTCTTGATTCCTGGCCCAGCAGTTTATCTACTACACCACCAACTTCCTCTGGTATAAGAAAAATATGAGCTCAGAAAAGGCAAAAGTGTCATTAGGGAAAAGAGGAATTGGAACAGGGCATTGGAAACAAGAGAGGCAGGGAGGAAGCAGGAGCATATTATAGATCATGAGAACAAAATTCAGCAGCACAGGAGCAGGAGTTCTCAAAGCATACATAGGAGAAAGAAGGTTGACCAGTTTGATTTGAGAAGATTTGTATAGAGAAGGTATATCTGGAAAAGTAGAATCAGGCTAGACTGTGAGAGTCCTTGAATACCAGGCTAGAGTCTGAAACCATCATATATACAATGAGGAACAAAAGAATGTTTATCAGAGTTATTAACATGAAAGCTATATTTTAGGGAATTTAATCTGGCAGTACTATGCAGGGAAAAAGAACTTAAAATGCAGGTGACCTATTGGGAGCTATTACAACAGTCTCAAAATGAAGTATTAAGGATTCTAACACAAGGTAGTGAAAGGGTAATTTTCCACCCATTTCCAAGAAAAGTCAAATATAAGATATACTACAAAGGTATGAGAGTAAAGGAGGGGTCAAAGATGACTCCAAGGTTTCAAGTACAGGTGAAAATACCATTAATGGAAACTTCCTTGGCCCTCAGTTTTTCCATTTTAAAATAAGGAGACTGAAATAGGTGACCTGAGATACTTTAGACCTATAAGGCTATGAGAATGAGAACTGAGAAATAGTTATTAGGAGAGTTACTTTATGACTGGTACTTCAGTGGGATACTAGAGGCAGAAGTCAGATTTAAGAGAACTGAGAGACAAATGTGCAGTAAAAAAAATCAAATTGTAGAAAACACAGTTCTACTTTCCATTAGACCCACTGAAGTTGCCTTCCTCAAGGAATACAGCCCAGAAACAGAAGCAAAGAAAGCATAAAGTGGAGGTTTATATACACAAATGAAGACTGTATGATAGACATAGCAAATGACAGAGGGACAAGAAAGTCTAGGATGGTGATGGGTACACATAATGCCGAAACAGTCATCAAAGTAGTATAGGCACTGGAAAAAGTTTAGTTCATCCCCAGTTTGAGAGAAGGAGAAATTATCATAGGGTCCAGTGAGTATACAAAATAGATTCTATGGATGTGGAGTTCTCACTTTAGTTTAGTTTAGATTGTTCTCAGAGAAGAAAAGAATCATTCATATACTGGTAGACAAAATAGTATTTGATATAGCCAGGTCAGCAAGGAACTATTAATGTAAAGTATTGATGCCAGGTGATTCAGAACAGCGAAGGAGGGTAAAGAACTGTGTGTTTCATGAGTCATTAACATGAATATGGACGTAATCAAGGATAATAGCTGACAAAAGGTAAGGGGAAAAAAAGGAAGCCAAAAATATATACAATTAGAGCTGTGAAACATGGAATTAGCTGCCTCATGAAGTGGTGCCTCATTATTACAAGTAGTTAGGAGAAGCTACGTAAACATCTGTCAGAAGTGCTAAAGAAAAGATTCCTATCCTGGGTAGGAGGATAGATTCACTAGATCATCCCTTAAGGTCCCCTTCCAGCACAAAAATTCTAATTATTTAAGTGAGGCTGAATTTTCTTAAATGTTAAACAACAGGTTGGAACTGATGATCTCCCAAGGTCCTTTCCAGCTATAAAACTTATAATCTCTTGTGAATATCCATCTCAATTATCCCCATGCCCTCCAAGATCTTATCTACTAAAAGTAAGAAAGCCAGACTGATTTCTTAAGTCACTTTTAACTCTAAAGTTATGAGCTAATTTTCTTTAATCAGTTGTGCAGTCTTTTGTTAAAAGTCACAGATGTTTATTCATACCTCTCTGAAGAGTGCTCCATAAAACTGAACAATATATGGGCAATCACTACTTCGCATCACCACATCCAAGTCCATAAGAAGCTGTTTTTGCTCTTTTTCATCCACTGTAGACCGAATCCTCTGGAAAAATAATTATCATGAAAAGCTATTTCACAAAAACAGAAAATAACAATTTAAGGAACCTGATTTTTACCACAAACAAAAAATTTAAATAAGTACTACTCTGAAAGTTCACAAATAATATCCTAATTCATAAGAAAACTTTCCCAAAATGAAAAATCAATTCAGTATTTATTCTAACTATTCATCAATTGAATCTACCACAGACATTTTAGAAATTCCTTTTCTGAATAACTATGGGAAAGTTCATATTGATAATAAGAGTTATGCAACAAGACATGTATGTTGTGAAAAGTAATGCCCTTATTGCAGCTATAAAGAAACTAAGGAAAGGAAATACAGGAAAATTTATAAGAAATTACATTTTAAAAGGCTTTCACAGGAGAATCTACGAGTACATATACATACCAATTATAGAATGTCAAAGCTGGGTGGAGAAACTCAGCTAATTAAGATGATTTGTTTTAGGTCATATAGCTTACTTAGGGTCAAAAATGAACTAAAATCTACTTCCTGACTCTCAGGTCTTCTCTTCTAGATCAGGTTAAAAGCAAAAATCATCAAAACTATAGGTCAGATTGTAGGCTAGGATAAACCTGTATAGGGAAACCTGGAAATGAGGGAGAATACTTTGTTAAGTCATCACTCTCTTCCTGAATTGCAAATTTAAAGACTTTAGAATGAAACTGGGTCCCATTCCCCACCCCCACCCCCCCTTCGAGGCTAGGTGGCAGAGTAAATAGAGCACCAGCCCTGGAGTCAGTTCAAATGTGGCCTCAGACACTTAACACTTACTAGCATGGGACCTTGGGCAAGTCACTTAACCCCAATTGCCCTCCAAAAAAAAAAGAATGAAACCAGAGAAAGATTTCCTTTTATGGTAGAAAAGCAGGTGAAAAAACCAGGATAATAATGATTTTTTGTAATTCAATAAAATTTATTTTTTCTTCTCATAGTGACATTCATAACCTTAACTTCATTAGTGCACCTTATATACCATATTTAATAAGTCAGTAGTCAAAAAAAAAAAGATAGCATTGTTTTCTAAGAATTTCAAGGCACTACTCCACAAGTGTCTTGAAAGAGGAAGGTAATCAAATGAATTTCATAGATGACAAAGCAAATGCACAAAGAAGTAACTGACAACCCTGGGGGTTATAAGAAGCATGAGCTTAAACAGAAGCAGCAGCTACTTCTCTTGCTCTAAGACATGTCAGATGAAAGGACTGTAATTTTATTGTTCACTACTCTTCACTAGCTATTATGCTTTCTGTGTGAGTGAACTGATTAATCATTATAAGTTCATGTTAGCAAATCTCATTTTGTATTTTATTTCCCAAATGAAAAAGAAAATAAAGAAGATAAGATCAAATGCTTAAAGAAATCAGAAATTATTTTCCCATCACTCCCTTCCTGCCTCAGTGTTTTCATTCATTTAACAGTTGGAAACTTTGGGAATGATATTAACATTCATCTTTCAGACAAAACGAGCAGTTCAAAAAGGTAAAAATTACTAAAACTCAGTAATAAAGAAAGTTGTTCATGAGCTTGTGGTGCCATTTATGCAAAAAAAAGTTAACTATGTTATTTCCTAGAAACAAGTTTTTCTAATATATGATAACTTTATTAACATCTATACTGTGTATCAGAATCAAGACAGCAGCCACAGGAACTACTGACAAGGGGGTGAGGAAATGAAGGAGAGGGGCATATGAAGTGACTAGCTCCTGCCAGCAATGACGTATGATCTATAGGGGATTGAGAGTAATACTAATTTGCCAGAGGGCAGGGAAAAAAGGCTTTCTATTTCTTTTAGACACATGAAAATAGCACCACTATGAAAAACTTTTATTGATGGACATTATTAATGTCATAGTCACTAAAATACTACATTTCCCTAAAGCAATTCTTTTTTTTTTTTTTAAAGCAACCGGGGTTAAGTAACTTGCTCAAGATTACACAGCCAGTCATTATTTATGCGTGGGTGCTCATTTTCTGAGGCCGGGACCAATCCTGGGACCAATCCCGGGACATCCCTACTCCAAGGCCAGTGCTCTTACTCACTGCGCCACCTAGCCACCCCTAAAGCAATTCTTTATACAGGGATAACCAAAACTTCAACTATTTTCCCTCTCTGGCTTCAATTTCATCATATGTAAAGTGAAAGGATTATATTAAATAATATCTAAGGCCTCATCCAGTTCTGAATTTCGAGCTCTAGGAAACATAATAAATTGCATGTTATGGACAAAACTTCAAAAGAGGTACTTAACTAATTTTTGGCTAGTCATTAAAGACTGTCTTTTCTAAAAATAGTACTTCCTTCAGTGCTTAACATAATGTTCTGTATGTACACAGGAAGTATTTAATAAATGCTTTAATGAATTAAGAAAAAGGATGAATAAATTGGATCAATGACTTGCAGGCCAATATCCAGGAGACCAGGTAGTAGTAGTCCAGTACTAGTCCAGAAGTAGTAAGTTCATACTGGCTATGAACCAGATTAAAACATAACCAGAAAATGTTAAAATAAAAATATAATACAACATAGATTGTGATAATCTGTGGTTGATACATTTCTATTTGAGTTTGATAGTACTGGTATAGTACATAGAAGGATAGACTTCAATTTTCTCATCTGACAAATGGGAATAGCAATAACAATTTCACAGGGTTATAATTACATTTGTGTGTGTGAGACTATGTGTATATTGTGTATGTGACGTGTTATAATATGTGTATATATTGTGCATAATATGTAAGATAGATGTGTATATGTATAGATGTATATATATATGTATGTTTCTATATACACACATATATACACTTATACACATATTCATATGTACACACACACACACACACACACACACACACACACACACACACACACACACACACTTTGCCAACCCTTAGGTGCGATATAAAATATTAGCTATGACTATTGTACCCAAAAATACAATTCCATCAGCAGGTAGTATACTCATTTCAAAGTCTTCATAGGCCTTTCAGGCCAACCCCTTAATTTTTAGTGAGGTCCAGGAAGGGGACATGACTTGACCAAGCAAAATACTTGTTAAAAATTACAATCAACTTTGTGACTCAAGTTATGCAGGTATAATCAATGGCAAAAGTCCTGTTTCCCTACTAAAAATGACACTATTGAATACCAAGACTGAAGGCATGAGCAGACTTAAGAAATTTGCCATTTCTTAAGGTTTAATGTGAGATACCAACAGCTAAGTTTAAGCAACACTGCTTTTACATTACCTGAATTTTACCCATTTTCAACAAGAATACATTTATACACACTTGATACTTCAAAAGCATTTCTAATTATAAAAACATACATACATGTATATATGCATATAAACATTACCTCAACTCAATGATAAGCAATCTGAAATAATCCAGACTCCATTAATTTGCAATTTATGATAAATTTAGATTGAGAATTTACTTTTCCTACAAATTTTTCCAGACTGTATAAAGGGTAAAAAAAAAGTCTTCAGAAAATAAATAAAATTATCAACCAAGTCTGAAGTATTTATTACTATTTTAAAAGCATCCATTTGCTCACAAATGAAATTGCAATTTCACGTAATTATTATGTTTTCTGTACAAGAACCCCATTCATCTCTTCTTGCCAACAATTTTTCCCTAAGTTAAGGTACTATATTTAGTTGAAAATGATACGATATTCTTTTTAAAAATGCCAAAAATTCAAAACTTCTAGCAATTATAACTGGATATTTCCCTCAATTTAAATAAGTAAAGATTTACTGCATCTAGAAATTTTTTAAGGTAGAATACCAAAGTCCTAAAATAGAGACATGTCTAAGCTACACATATTGTTAATAAAATTCAATTCAAAAAATACTTATTTTGTTTAATATTTATGAGGCACTGTGTTATCACACGGAGTACCTGGTTCAAAATTAAAATATTCTACATGAGTGGAAAAGCCTTGGCAAGTAGAAGGATCAACTATTCCTCAAAGGCTGGAACAAAAGACAGATTAACACCGAGAGAGATTATTTTCAAGTGTAATAAGGAAATTGATGATAGGTGAACTCCATCTTCTCAATAAATTCCAAGGCAATATGGCTTAGGGTACCTTAAGGAGAGAAGGTTGAAACAGTCAGGGAACATAATTGAATTATTAAGGGAAGAATAGGATCTAGCATCAGTGAAAACTCAGTTATGATAATTCAATTCAATTCACCAAAGATTAGGTGCCTACTCTTTGTAAGGCACTGTTTAGGGCACTAAGTATGACAAAAATGAAATTGTCCTTCACTTTCGTGGAGCTTATATTCTACAGGGTGGGGTTGGTGGCAATATATAAACAAAAGGAGAGGAGGAATATAATGTAAATTGAGATATGAGAGAACACTAAAACTTGGGATCAAAGGGTATTTCACAGCAGTGACATCTGAAGGAAAATAAGTATCATAAGAGGCAGAAATGAGGGAAGACATGTCAGGGATGGGGAAAAACATGCAGTGTTCAGAGACAGGAGATGAATTCCTGAATTTATCAACTACTAGTCCAGTTTGGCTGAAATATAAAGCATGAAGAACAACTATGTGAGCTAATACCAAAAATAAAGTTTGGAGCCTGATTGTGGAGGGGCTTAAACACTAACCTGAAGAATTTACATTAGAAACATGAGGGGGCTACTGAAATCTTCAGGTTTTTAAACACACACACACACACACACACACACACACACACACACACACACACACACACACACAGACTTTTTAAGTACAACATGTGAGAGGAATGGATAGACAACAATACAACAATTAGCCTGTAAAAATCCTATAGCTTTTAGTGGACTCTAAGTCAACAATGGGCTATAATAATTAAAAAAAAAAACCAAAAACTTGTTCCAATCAGTTCTACTCAGAGGACAAAACCAGAAGCAATGTATAAAAGCAGCATATAGGGAATTTTGGCTTAATGACTTTTTAATATTTGTGGGATTTTGCTGCCTTGGGAGTTAGAAGGTTTTCCTCTACTGCCATTAGTAGTTTTCAAGCAAAACTTCTATGACCACTTGACAATTATGTTGTAAATCTTTTTTGTTTTGTTTTGTTTTGTTTTTCCAGCTATGGGCTAGAGGTGAGGAACCTGTGGCCTCGAGGCCACATGTGGCCCTCTGAATCCAAACTTCACAAAACAAATCCTTTTATTAAGGGGATTTGTTCTCGGGAGCTCAGATTCAGGCAAAGAATTGCCCTTAAAGACCTAGAGGGTCACCTGTGACCTCTAGGCCACCAGTTCCTCACCCATGAGGTCCCTTCCAACTTTGAAATTCTTTAATAAGGGTCACTATGTAAATAGAGAGAAAAGAGCAAATTCCAGGTATGTTCTGACAACATGCAATGAGATAAAGAGAAGATGGAAAGAACATAAGATGAAGAGATTTAGGATGGAGCTGGGCAATAAAATAGAGACCCACAAACTTAGAGCAGGAAGGAGCCTCGGAGGCTGTCAAGCCCGACCTTCTCATTTTCAGATGAGAAAACTGGGACACTTAAAATGCTAAGTAATTTGTCTAGGGTTACACAACTAATAAGTAGCTGAAGCAGGATATAACCAGGTCTTCCTGACCCCAAGTCCAATGCTTCATTCTGCCTCTTCCAACACACATAATGAAACCTGAAGGACAGAGTAGACTACAAACTCACTGAGGCAGATAGAAAGGAATGTGTGACAAATAGTAGCTTTGGAAAATATTTCCTCATCAAGCAACAGAAATTTTGAATTACAGGGATAAGGAGAGAAGGAAGTAGTAACTTATCAGCTATAGAGTTGATAGAGGCTCCTATGCACACTTATGATAATTTAGTATATGGTGGGATAGAAGATCAGCTTCCACAGTTAAATGTTAGAAAGTTGGGGTAGAGATGAGGATGGTATGGAAAAAGCAAAGATTTATGGCTAGTCATCTAGACTAGTAAAAACCTGCAGGTACTGATGATCAGTTCCAAGACTAAACAAATATTGTGCCAATTCAGTAGCCAATCTGTACCACTCCACCTCCAATTACCAGAAGAAAACCTAATATCAGAAAAATGGAGATTGCATGGAGCAAGGTCACTCTTCAACTCAGTTTTAAAACTTAAATTTCTACAATATCACTTACAATCTATCATTTGTTCTAGTGTTGGAAGAAGTAATAACAGCTCTCTGCATGTGCCTTAATCCCCACTGCCTCCCTTCTCCAGAAGAATCACCTTTTCTCTTTAATTTTTTACTGTTGAACCTTCCCTAGTTCCTTCCCTGATATCTACAAACATGCCTAGATCTTTACCTTCGCCATTCCTGCATTACATTATCATCTTCAATCTCCCCCCCTCTTCACAGACCCAGAAAAAGTTGTCTACACTCATTGTCTCTATTTCTTTACCTGGTAAAGTGACAGAGTGAGGCCTTCCTTACTACTTGAATTCTGACTTTTGTTCCCACCACCAGAGTGAAACTTCTTCCTCCAAAATCACCAATAGCTGCTTCCTTTGCCTTTTCACAGCCCACGTCCTTCTTGACTCATCTACAGCATTTAACAACCTTGAACCTTCCTTCTAGATACTCTCTCCTCTGTGGGTTTTTTGGCACTGCTTTCTTAACCTCTTCAACTGATCAAAGGAGAGGGCCATCCCCGTCTTCAATGTGTGGGTTTAGCCCAGTTATCTGTCCTGGGTCCTCTCCTTTTTTTCTACTTTGATAGTAAACAAACTACTTTTCATCTTGGACCTCTTGAGTCTCACAATCATTCTATGGATTAGCCCTCACAAAGTCCTGAACTCTCAGCAATACTGTAAAGAACACATCATCTCTAGATGTCCTTTCAGGAACTGGATGTACCATCTCTCATATACCCTCATTACACTGGACCTGGAGAAGAAATATGATTACTTTTTACTCTCTTGTGACTTCCAGGCTTTCCCCTTTAGTCCTCCAATCAGTAAACTTCCCTCTTTTGAAGTTCACACAGTTAAAAATTTCCACTCATCAAAATCATAGTAGCTATAGCATACTTACCTCTTCTCCCTTCTTTCTCAAGGAGTTCAGCACCTGTCTCACCATCTTCCTCTCCTTCTGGCCTATACTAGAAGATTTTAATATTTAGGTAGCTAAAAATTTCCTAAACTCTTACTTCCTAATTCTTCTAAAATCTCCAGGATCTGCTCTTTCACTTTGCCTCAGCTACACACAAGGATAATCTATACATTAAATCTTGCTATAACACACAAATGTTCCACTTCCCTAATTAGAAATTCCTTTATCTGACTATAACAAATCTTTCCCAATGATTCGCTACCTTTTCTTTGATCCCTGACCCCATTAAGATCTTCATTCCCTCCATCCCTCACTATTACTCCTGCTCTGCTTTCACTCTCCTCCCGTTCCAAACTCAATTCAATAGTCATTTCCACTCTACAGTGTTTTCCACAGAATTCCTTGTTCCTCTATCCTAGCACCATTTTTTCTCTTACTAAGCCTCAGACTTTGATTACTCCCACCATCAGCTTCTTCCATTTCTGATCACAAGTTGCTGAACAAAGCTGGAAGAGAAAGGAAGAGAACAAGCATTGATTAAGCATCTACTATGTGCCAGAAACTGTGCTAAGCACTTCACAAATAAGATCTCATTGATGTTCACAATAACCCTTTCAAGGTAGGTGCTGTAATTATCCCTTTTATAATTGAGGAAACTGAAAGCAGATAAAAGTTGTGACTTGTTTAGAGGTGCATAGCTAGTAAGTGTCTGAGGCCAGATTTGAACTCCAGAATGTACCCCATACATTGCCTAGTTGCTGGTGGACACATAACAAATTTATGTTATTCAACCTCAACTGACATCTCAGTGCAGCAAGGCAGTCAGTCCTTTCATTCCTCCCTAACTGATTGCTTATCTCACTCCTTATAGAACTTATTCAGAAATTATCTCCAGTTGTACTGCTCTATGTCTAACCACAGGATTCAGATCACCCTGGAAGAGAGAGTGAGGCCTAAAACTTTGCACTCATTTAAATCCAATTCACTTGCAAGTCAAGACATCACCTTCCATATGTCATTGGTCTTCTTTGAGGACAAAGGACAAACAACAGAACTTCTCATCCCTCCTAATCATCCCTCCTTCATCTCCTCTGCATTTTTTGCCACCTGCACTGCTTTGGGATTTTTTTTTTAATTTCTTGAATAACATATCACATCATGCTCCAGTATCCTGTACCTTCTTGTCCACTTCTCCCCCACTTTTCAGTTTTCTTTTGTAAGTTCTTTCCTCCTAGTAAACTCCTTGAGAACAGGGGCTATCTTCTTATTTGTATTTGTATACCCAGTGCTTATCACAGTTGCTGGCAAACACAGATGTTTTAAAAATATTTCCCCACCCATCTCCCAGTTGAAAAAAACAAAAAACTGGGGCCATTAAACATAAGCTCCCTTTACACATATTCTTATCTCAAAAGGCTTTGACATGACTCTACACTCCTTCTTCCTTTCCCCCAGTCTCTGAAAAAAGGTGGCCCTTCTCCTTTGTAATCATTCTCTTCTGAGATTATGTCTTAGGAGTCTCATTCTCTAACAGCTCTTTACCATGGGAGTTCTTGTAAATTCATTATTCCAGCCTTACTTCCTAAATTGAAAGGGCCTGACTATGTGCTATTCTGGAACAAATGTCTGGGCCTTATTTGGTTGTGTGTTGCATTCCCTGGGAACTAAGTGCTATGTTATTCAAAAATCTCAAGAGCAGTTCTAGTCTGAGACCTGAAAACTTTCATCGAACTGTCTGATGAAGGACAAAGTCCAATTATTGTTTTCCTGGTCTGAGCTTTACAAACTCCACACAGATAGTTCACATCAGCTACTTGGAGGACTTTATAGGTCTAGAGCAAAAGAACCAGAGACTTCTCCTTGGTCTGAGTTCCATGCCCTGGTCACTCAGCTACAGGTCCAAGACCTGGCTACAGTCTGAATCAATGACTGCTCTATTCTTGCCCAACACACAGCTACATGTCTTTGCTCTTGGCCCTTGCCCATTTCCTTATGCTCACCTTGGCTAGAAAAAAATAATTCACTGTGCTTTTTCTTTGGATTTTCCAATCAATACTTGGTCTGACATTCTTTTTAAGCCTTTGTTGGCAATTATGCGAGAGCGATAGACTGTACTGCTTCCTCCTACCATCTTTGCTGCTCATTTTTTCTAGCCCATTTTCCCCTGAGTTTCAGCTTCTTATTACCAACTAACTACTGACTAATTTCAAACTAGATTTGAGACATTTGAAACTCAATACACCTAAAATTGACATTATCTTTCCACTTCTCTTCCAAAAAATAAAAAATAAAATAAAACCCTTTCCTCTTCCAAATTTCCTATTTCTAGTGAAGGCAGACAATCCTTCCAGTTTCTGACCCCTTCTCTCTACTCTCACTGCTACATTATTGGAATGACTTTCTAACTGGTCTCCCTGACTCACTTCTCTCACCACTCCAGTCAATTCTACACACTGTTGCCAAAGTAATTTTTCCTTGAGTGCTGATCTGACCACGTGATATACTATCTTCCTATAGCCAAATATAAACTTCTATTTATCTTTTTTTTTTTTAAGAGGGTGGGAGGCTGGGAAATCGGTGTTAAGTGACTTGCCCAAGGTCCCAGGCCAATAAGTGTTAAGTGTCTGAGGCGTATTTGAATTCAGGTCCTCCTGACTCCAGGGCCAGTGCTCTATTCACTGCACCACCTAGCTGTCCCTCTATTTATTTTTTAAAGCCCTACACAAAATGGCCTGAACTTACCTTTCCAGTTTCACTCAATATTACTCTCTTGCACTATGCTTCTGCCAATCTGGCTTTCTCTGTTCCTTATTCTCAAAGTACCATCTCCTGTTTCCATCCCCTTGTACTGGCAGCCCCCCATTCTACTACCTAGAATGCATCCTTCTTACCACTGTCTCACAGTCACTCTCTTTTAAAATGAAGCCCATTAAAATGAAATCCCGACCTCCCTCCTCACAAAGTACTTAACTCTCAAAGTATTTAACCATTTTGTTTATACACAAGCATATACAAAATATACATTATAAATAAGTATATAAAAATGCATACTTTGTGTTTATGCAGTACATTTTATCCTCCCATTAGAATATAAACCCATTGTAAGTAAGGTCATTCTTTGTATTTGTATCCCTAATACCTAGAACAGTAGTTGGTAAATAGTAGGTACTTAATACATACTTGTTAATTTACTGATTAAATACGCTTTCCCCAGTGATCTCATCAATGCCCAAAGCTATCATTTCTACATAGATAACCCCTGAAGCTACAAATTCAGCCTTTTATCTTTCTCTTGAATCCAAGCTCTGCACCTCCAACTGCCTGCTGGTTAACTACATATCTCAAATTTAATACCCAACACCTCTTTCCTCTTAAATCCAGACCTCCTAACTTCCCTACTCTGCTGAGGTCAACACTATTCTTCTAGTCACCAAGGTTTGCAACCTAGGAGTCATCTTTAATCCTTCACTCTCTCTCACTCACCACTAAATGTCTTATCAATTTCATTTCCACAAGATCTCTCACATCTTCCTCCTCTCAACTTACATCATAAAACTAAAATATAGTCCCTCAACATTATTCATTTGGACTTCAGTAGTGTCTTATTTGTTTGGACCCCTTGAATTTAGCTTCTCCATTTTAATCCATCAATGCAGATGTCAACTTGATATTCTTAATGCACAGATCTGACCATGTTAATTCCTTAGTCAAGAAGCTTCAGTGGCTCCCTACTACCTATAGGAAAAATATAAACTCCTCTGTTTGGCATTTAAGGCCCTTTTTAATCTGATTCCACCTTAGCTCTTTTGTTTATTCCATGTTAACTCCATCTTCTATCCCCCAACATATATGCATTCCTATGTTCCAACCACATTGGACTACTTACTGTTCCCTTTATGTGGCATTCCATCTTTCAAATCTATGCCTTTAAACAAGCTGTCCCCCATGCCTGCAATGCCCTACTTCCTCATTTTTTCCTGCGACTCCTAGTTGCCTTCAAAGTTCAGTTCAAATATCACCTCCCCTTTCTCAATTCCCCCCAGTTGCAACTGTTCCCTGATGCTAAATGTACTTTATACAGAGTATTCTAAGTCTTAGTGCTATTTTAAGCTATTAAAACTTTTATAACACCCTATATTTTTTATCACAGTACCTAGCATATAGTAAATGCTATACACACACACACACACACACACACACACACACACACACACACATATACATCATAGAGAGAGAGAGAAATGAAATATATGCTATGATGATGATGATGAATATGTGTCTATGCTTATTTCTCCCCAGCTCCTTGAGAGTAGAGATTGACTGGTTTTTATATCTGAATTCCCAATATCATGCAGAAGTACTTGCCACACAGTGGGCCCTTAAGATATGTTGGTTTAACTGAACCAAATGCAGAGCAAGCACTTATTTCCCAATCTCATGGTCTCTAGGAAAACAGGTTTTGTCAGTAACTTTGATATTTTTTTTTTTAAAGCAATTGGGGTTAAGTAACTTGCTCAAGGTTACAAGGCTAGTCATTTGATTTATGCGTGGGTGCTCATTTTCTGAGGCCGGATCTGATCTCAGGTCATCCAAACTCTGAGGCCTGCGCTCTTACTCACTGCGCCACCTAGCCGCCCCTTTAGGGCAATTGGGGTTAAGTAACTTGCCCAAGGTTACACGGCTAGGTTTTTGTTTGTGTCAGATTAAGTGTCGGAGGCCGGCTCCGAACTCAGGTCCTTCTGATTCCAGGGCCGGTGCTCTATTCACTGCGCCACCTAGCCACCCGATATTGTTACTCTTGAGATTTCTGATGGATGTGAATGCCTCTGGTGAAAGGCCCTCTCAATGGCTCGATTTTGCAGCAAACCCTCTCCCAAAAGGCTGCATATCTTTTTTCTATAGTATTTAACATCAGGGGAATAGAGGCAGAAAAGAAAGATAGTAGCAGGACTAGCAAGAATTATGTCAGCTTTTCTATATAGACTAATATGCTGGGAAGCAGGAGCTGTGGGGAACAATTAGCCCTAGAGAGTCAGGAAAATCTTTTGAAGTCTGCCAGGTTTAAATGAGTGTGAGAAGCTAGAAAAAGCATGAGAAGAACTGATCTAAGAGAGTTTGTTAACAATAAAGTAGGGCTTCAGAGAGAGGGAAGAGTAGGGTAGCAGTTTGAGATTCTCCACTTAGTCCTCCTATCCTCCTATAACTAAGTAATACACACTGTTCTGAAGGAAAAAAAACAAAAAAAAGAATTACTAGCAAAATCAGAACTCAGAGCACTACTCAAATAGCAGTGCTTTATTGATATTTCTGGAATTAAGAAGACATTACAGATACTATCTAAATTTACAGATTAGTAACACCAAAATATTACAAATGTAAACAAAATAAAACTAGATGAATGAAATTATGTCTCTGCTTCCAAAAAAGTAGTTTTTACTATTAAAGTAGTTTTTGTCTAATATACAAAGTATAGTTAATATTTTATTTTAAAAAGTGTCTGATTCAACTCCATTTGGCTGATGGAGCTGCTGCACTGAAAAAAGTAGGTTTCAATGGTGAGGAGCTAATAGGTCCTATAAGAAAAGAAAATGTGTAAGAGTTACTTCCCAGGCCTTTCCCACTTTCCTACCCAACCATGGCAATGTCTACTCTGGGAAGAGGTCCAATCATATAAAGAAGGTCTAAGAGGTCTACCCTAAGAGTAATGTGGACATGGTCTTATTAATTACTACTCTTTTGAGTGCAAGGATAGCATTACTAATTACATCATGCAATTTAAACTTTTTTAATTTTCACCTTACTCATGTTTTAACAATGAATTAGAACCAATGGGAGGAACCATGAGAAAGAATAAATGTTAGAAAGAGAGCAAATAGTCTGCTTCGATCTGCACTCAGACTCCATATCCGGATGTGGACAGCATTCTCCATCCTGAGCCTTTTGGAGCTGTCTCAGATCCTTGCATTGCTGAGAAGAGCTAAGTCTATCAGTCAGTCATTCCACAATCTGGCTATTACTGTGTACAGTGTCCTCCTGGCTCTGCTCCCCTCACTCAGCATCAGTTCATGTAAGTCTTCCCAGGTTTTTCTGAAGTCCACCTGCTCATCATTTCTTATGGAACAATATTACCCCATTATATTAGTATACCACAACTTGTTCAGCCATTCCCCAATTGGTGGGCATCCTCTCAATTTCCAATTTTTGGCCACCACAAAAGTACATATGGGCCTTTCCCCCATTTTTATGATCTCTCTGGGATACAGTGCTAGAAGTGGTATTGCTGGGTCAAAAGGTATGCACAGTTTTATAGCCCTTTGGGCACCGTTCCAGCAATTTAAACTTTTAAGAATTCCAATTTGTTATCTGGTCAACTTTAACACAGGATCTTCAAAGTTTAAAAAGTACTGGCACTGGACAAGGCTAAAACCTTACGAAGTCTAAATGGTTCTATTTGTCTATTTAAAGTTCTGCTGAAACAGAGAAGTAAAAGAATTTACACCACTTACCCTAGCCCCTACTTGTAGAGAGAGGGAGATTGCCTACTGAAAGGCTTGAAAATGTAATATGTTCACTCAAGATGTATCCCAGACATTACAAGACATGACCACATGATTCTGCCAGAAACCAAAATTACTTATACTGCTGTTGTTGTTGTTGTTGTTGTTGTTGTCATTGTTATTATTATTCAGTCCTGTCTGACTTTTCATGAACCCATCTGAAGTTTTCTTGGCAGAGATACTGGAGTGGCTTGCCATTTTCCTCTCCAGCTAATTTTATAGATAAAGAAACTGAGGTAAACAGAGTTAAATTACTTGCCCAAGGTCACACAGCTAGTGTCTGAGCCCAGATTTGAACTCAGGAAGATAAGTTCCTGACTCTAGGCCCAACACTCTACCCACTATACTACTTAGTTGCCCAAATTACTTCTCTATAATCTCAAGTCTTTTGGTATGGAAAAGAGAATACTGCTACTGAAACTTAGAGGAAGTAATGCCAAGTATAAAAGTTGAAATTGCTCTTCTACATCTAAGGAGAAGTGATGCATCTAAAAGACATTTAATAATAACTTAGTTTCTAATTTTTTTTTTTTAGATTCATACTCATTGTACCAAATATCTGACTGCAACAAAGAAATAGTGAATTGTCTTCATCACTGCAATTATACTAAATCTATCTGGATACAAGTTGAAAATTACATCGCAAATCAGGGGATCATTATGATAGCTCTGAATCCAGCTGTATCCTGTTTCTATACAGATTATACTCTAGATACTTACAAGTCCCTGCTATGAGACCAGGAAGGACCTATTGTACCAAAATTCGCTTCCCCCATCCCAAAAAATCTCCTCTGAAACCTTTAATAATTCTTTAATTAACTTTTAAAGGCTTGAGTGGTGATTGAGTGGTGAAATATGTGGAGGCCTTTAAATGCTAAGCTGAAAAGTTTATATTTTATCTCAGAAACAAGGTACACTACTACCACACACTTTTCAAGCAGGAAATTAACATGGAAATGTGATTTAGGAATATTATTTTGGCAGCTGTGTGGAAGATGTATTGGAGAAAGCAAAGATTAGAGGCATGACTGATTAGGAGTTGTGTTGCTCCAGAAGAGACAGAGAGGGCTAGGGAGGCTGTTGTGTAAATGGAAAGGAGACTGAAAGATGGTGCTGAGGTAGAATTCACAAGACTTTTTAACTAAAAGGATGGGAGTTAGGGCAAAGGAAGGGAAAAATAAAGAATAACTCCAGGGTAGTGAAACTGAGTGACCAAGAAGACACTGGGGTCCTAAATAGAAATAGGGAAGCTCACTTGGTATAAATGACTCACCTTGCTTCCTAAAAGTGTTGCTTTGCTCTTAAGTGGAATACCTTTCTTAGATACATATTCTTTCTACCTAAATTGTTCAGTAAAAATAGACATTTATTACTCTGTACATTAATCACTCAAATCAGTATTGCTAAGCCCACACAAACACAGGGAGAGGGAGGTAAAAATCAATTTCCTCCCTAGCACATGGACGAAACATATAGAATCTCAGCTCTATAAAGAATAAACAGCTATAAGTTTCACTTTTGGCAAAAATGAAAATTCAGTAGTGAACCCAAAGCTTAGTGAACCTGATTTCCACATATACATAGTAATCACACTGAAATAATGTCTCTTCTCAAGATAAGATGACCCACAGCATATATCTCAAGTAAATTAACACACAATTCAAAATGTTCTTCTAGGGAATTATAAAATACTTTTCTAGATTATCATTGTTAATTTGTCTTTTTTACATCTCACATGTTCCCCAGGAAATGCAAACAAATTAAAAAGCTACAACCAGACTTATTTCAGCATAGACTACTATACCCATTATTACATATTAGTTTCACAAAAATGAGAAGACAGTGAAATAACCCTGACCACTAATATCTAGTAACAGTCAAGTGACAAACTGATGTTTTCTCATCTAAATATCCTACTATACTTCCCATAAAAACCACCTTATAGGATAAAGGAATAACTTGGTTGGGTGGCGGGGAGAAGAATAATTCTCTAATTTCTTAAGAAGGGAGAAAAGTCACAAATCCACTAAAAGTTTATATGAAACCTATCATGTCTTTTTTAAGAAATCTTTTAGTCAAAATGTTTTGTTTTTGGTTACTACCAACTGGCCAGAAAGGACCTTTACTATCTTTATTTCTGAGCACTGGGGAAGAGTGGAGGGACAGTGAGAGAAAACAGATGGTATGTCACTCTCACTGTGCAGAATCAAACATGATTATCATCAGCTACAAATTTTGATATGACTGTAAAGGCCAGGTAAACTGGGCAACCTGGAGTAAATAAAATCTAGTCAGCAAGGCCAATTTAAGGCTGAAGTTACTGGCAGCAAGAAAAACATGGTTCTACAGAAACCATTTCTGTAGCTGCTGTTAACCCTTGACCTGCCTAACCTGCCCCCTTCCTTGCTTTTCTAGCTCTTAACTTGTCTCAGTGCAGGACTGCCCTTCTCTCTCAAGAGGTCACCCATCATGGACAACACCCATCCATGACAAGTGGTAGAGCCTTAAATTTGACACACATTAAGGAGTTTAGTCAAAGTTACTTCATATATAAATGCAAGCATATGTGACAAGGCACTTGTCGTATATATAAGCTTGTCTGGGTCACAATATTGTAATACACCTTTGAGATAAACAGTTTGTTAGGTACTATATTTACAATAAACATACCCTTCACTTAGATATAACTACAACAGAAACAGCATTACTGCCCCATCAAATTTCACCACCTAATGGATTAAAGTACCAAAAGTAATTATGGGCATCACCTACTTTAACTGCCATTATTTGCCCACTTGGTTTGTGGACCATTTTGTTGACAGAACCATAAGCTCCTCGTCCAATTTCTCCAAGGTCTTTCAAGTCCTCTGCAGTGAAATCCCAGTGCTGTTCGGGGGAGATCTTCAGTTTTCCTGATGATTCAATGCTGTGTGTTCTCAGTCTCTCTCTGTTAAAATATTGGGAAGCAATTTTTCCACATTTTAAATAAGTTTTAACTTTTTCTTTTTGGTAGTACTGAATAAATGTGTGGGAATGCTTGGTTTCTCAAAAGCTACTGAAACATTTTGACCTCCAGGTTTTAAAAATATGAATAAATTTTAAAATATCTGTATTTATATTTATTTGCAGTTAACTGTCATGTCTTCTCTGCTCAAGCAAAACATTTTTTCTGCTTCTGATAAAATTAATTCTGCAAGCTAGTTTACACTTCCAATTACTGACTTATTTTCTAACTTAAAGCTAAATCATCAATGCCTACAAAGATTTTCTGACCTACAGAATCTGAGGAGATGAAAACTCTCCCTTTCAGAAAGCATTATTACCCTGCTATGTAGTACCCTGGAGGTTCTATTTAATGCCAAGAAGAATGCACAAAATTCCCAAGCATGTGCAGAACCAACTGACCTTACTAGAACAACTATCATTTACTTAATTTAATAAAGTGTTATATCTCTTCTTCATCAACTAATGAAGAGAATACACATAGATAGAAAGTGGGCAAGTGGCAAACAAAAAAATAAGCCACAGGAGGGGGCCCTGTCACTGCAATTTCTTATTAAGGTAACAAAGCTGACTATAAAATTCCAACCTGGAGATTAAGGGTAAACAGGATTTTTTAAAAGTGAACAGTGCAGGCAGCTATGTGTTAGTAGAAAGAAAAAATTAATGAAAAATATTGTAATATGCATAGATGTACAAAAATGAGCACAAAAACATTCTCCTTTACCAAGCCAATAGAACAACCTATATGAAACCAAGGATACACCAAGTCTTCTATCTAGTATTTAGCCCCAAACATCACTATTTAATTCCCTATTTTAAAAAAACAACATTTTTTGTTAAGATGCCAAGACACATGAATGAAAGAAATTGAATCTTACAGTACCAATGAAAAAGTTTCCTTTCTTCTTCTAAGTTTTAAGAATGTTTTCCCTCACTTTTGTGAAACCTTTCTTTTTTGGTTACTACTTTATGTTCCTTGGACTTATAACTTTAAAAGTATTGCTCAAGTCCCATTCTAACGTAATGACTATTTCATCTATCATTATTTAGTACTTGGGTTCAAAGTTTTAAGTTTGAAAGGCCAAAAAAAAAAAACCCAGTGAGGAGAGCAACATTTTTTATTAACTAGCTCCCCAATGACCATACATACCTTCTAGCACCGGGAACCCTCAAAATTTCAAAAGTTACAAGCAGAGGCTGAAGAGACTTTACATACAGAAGGTCCAAATATCAACACTCAAAAACTGCCTACATGAAACATTCAGACAAAAGAGGAAAAAAAATACAAGACACCTTGAAAGTTTTTATTTTTTATCAATTACCATCATCAGGGGAGATTCAAAAAGGCAAAAAATCTACAGGGACACATCTAGTTCAGAAACATCTATGAGGACTCCACTTCCCAGAAGGATTAAATTAATTTATTACCTACACTACCACACCACCTAACCCCCAAGCCCCCCAAAATTTATTTTGTCTTTTTGCTTTCTATTTATAATCTTTCAAGACACAGATTCTACCAATTGGAGGTACAGACTGGACCTGTGATTTCTCACTGAGGCAACTCTCAGTAAGAAATTTCCTCTACTAATGCAGGCTGCACCTTTTCTGAAACTTCAGGTCTTGAGTACTTGCCCAGGAACACACAGCCAGCATAATTAAAGACAGAACTTGAATCCAGGTCTGCTGGCTTCCAGGCCAGCTCTCTTTCCATTATGCCATGTTGCCTCTGAAAGTGGCAACTCTGTCACTTTGAACTAGAGAAAAATTTAATCTCTAATATAGGCTTATTAGCCATCCAAGGGAAAATTTCAGAATCACAGAATCTCTGAGTTCAAAGGAGTATTAGAGGTAATCAAATCTATCCCTGAACAAAAATCTCTTCTGAAATATTTGTCACAAATGGTCACCCAGACTTTCCATGAAAACCTTTATGCTATGGGGGATGCCATCCCACTATAGAGAGTAGCTCACCTCACTTTTAGGTTCCACTAATGGATAGGAAATTATTTCACAGCATCAAACTTTCACCCACTATATCTTGTTTAGTCTTCAGTGGACAACTAGTGTAAGTCTAAGCCCTCCTACTGTATGTGAGAGTCCTTCTGATGCTTAAAGACAGCTATCGTGTGACTTAACCCTATGTCCCAATAAGGAATTCTCACAAAGTATTATCTCATTATCCTTATCACATTCCTATAGAAATTTCAGATTATTAATATCCTTCTTAAAACATCATGCCCAGAACTAAGGACAACAGTCTAGAGAAAGTGTGAATAAAGGAGAGTACAGGAAGACTGTACTCAATCAAATCCCTAGACCTAGACTACCTGTCTTACTGAGGGCTATGGGTAAACAAGCTCTTTTTGACTACTACATCACACTATTGACTAATACTGATATAGTCCATTAAAAATTCCCACTTCATTCATCGTGTACATAAGAAGTTACTTTTCTTAACCCAAATATAAGACCTTACACTTTTCCCAACTAATTTTAACTTTTCGGATTAGGTCCTATATTTAACACATTACAATCATTTTGAGCAATGACTACAAAACACTTCATCTCTCAATTCCAGGGAGTTTCTCTGGCTGGCCACCCCTCATAGCTGGAATGCTTTCCCTCCTTGTTGCCAAGCTGGCTCCCCTTTTCTTACCTCCCTTCTCAAATCCCAACTAAAATCTCAGCGTCTACATGAAGCCTTTTCCAACCTCTATATTACTTTCTTTTTTTGTCCTGTCTATAGCTTTGGACACATTTGTTTGCTTGTTATTATCTCCCATTATATTGTGGGCTCCTTAAGGGCAGAGACTGTCTTTTGCTTCTTTTTTGTATCCTCATCACTTAGCACTGTGCCTGGCACATAGTTGGTGCTTAATAAATACTCATTAGTCTGAATGACAGATGAATCCAATAAGTTAGCCATCCTTCCTGGCTTTGTATCAGCCAAAATTTGGGTAAGTGGGCAGAGCCAAGATGGGAGAGTAGAAATAACACGTCCAAGGCACTCTCCCCCCAGATCACCTCCAAACTATGTAAAAGGGGACTCTGAACAACTTCTGGAGCAGCAGCACCTACAGAACGACACAGAGAAGCTAACCTCCCGCTGGAGGACAGCCTAGCAGCCCTGCAGGAAGGACCAGCCCAGGGCTCTGGGAGCCGGCAGCACAGCCATGGAGAGCCGAGCCTAGGTCCCCATGAGCCACGGTTTTAGCCCCAGGGCAGCAAGCCGGCTGGAGGGACCCCAGCTGTGGCGAGTCCAGAATTATCAACACAGACATGCCTAGGACAAAGTGAGAGGTTAGTGCCCTATGGACTTTGGGACTAGTATCTGGGGAAGGCGTCGGCTTCCTCCCCTGGGGGCTAGAAGCCACTGAGGAGACACCCCATTTTGCAGTTTTCAGTGGCGGCTCCAGCTCCTGGCCTGCGAACTGTGGGGAGATCCAGCGATCAGTCCTGGGGGGTAATCGCTCTTGCTTTAACCTCCCTGGATCTGGATTGTGGTCTAGGGTGGAGGTCGTGGGGTGGGTATCCAGCTTGCCAGAAACGGAAGTTGTGAAGACCCCACATGTTCGGGACAGAAGCTCCCCTGTCTGGTGGCAGAGTCCTACTGTGGCAACAAGCCCAAAAGTCAAGTAATTAAGTGGCAACATGCCAAGGCAAAGGAAACAAAATAAACAGAAAAATGAAACATTAGACTCCTATTTTGGGGGCAAAGAGGATTGAAGCATGGAACAGTCAAAGGACTATGAGGTCAGAAATCCTGCTCCAAAAGCCCCAAAGGAAAATACGAGCGGTTTACAGACCATAGAGGACCTTAAGAAGGACTTTAAAAATCAAATAAGAGAAGTGGAGGAAAAATTGGAAAGAGAAATTAGAAGGATGCAGGAAAAGTAGGAAATGAGGGTCAACAGCCTGACTGAGGAAAACAACACCTTAAAAAATAGACTAACTCAAATGGTAAAGGAGGCTCAGAAGGGCAATGAGGAGAAGAATGCCTTAAAAAGCCAAATTTGCCAGATGGAAAAAGAATCTCAAAAGCTCACTGAGGAGATTCATTCCTTCAGAGTTAGACTGGAGCAAATGGAAGCTAATGACTATGAGAAATCAAGATGCTGTTAAGCAGATCCAAACAAATGAAAGAATAGAAGGCAATGTGAAATATCTCATGGGAAAAACCATTGACCTGGAAAATAGATCCAGGAGAGACAATTTTAAAATTATTGGACTACCTGAAAGCCATGATCAAAGAAAGAACCTAGAAATCACCCTTCAAGAAATTCTCAAGGAAACTGCCCTGATGTTTTAGATCCAGAGGGCAAAATAGAGGTTGAAAGAATCCACAGATCACCTCCTGAAAAAGATCCCAAAAAGAAAACTCCCAGGAATATTATAGCCAGGTTCCAGAATCCCCAGATCAAGGAGAAAATACTACAAGCAGCCAGGAAGAAACAATTTCAATATTGTGGAAACACAAATCAGAATAGCACAGGACCTGGCAGCTTCTACACTGAGGGATCGAAGGGCATGGAATATGATATTCCAGAGGGCAAAAGAGCTGGGAATGAACCCAAGGGTCACCTACCCAGCAAAACTGAGTATTTTGTTTCAGGGGAAAATATGGTCATTCAGTGGAATAGAGGACATTCAAGCATTCTTGAGGAAAAAACCAGAGTTGAATAGAAAATTTTACATCCAGACACAAGAAGCAAGAGATGCCTGAGAAGGTAATCAGGGAAAAGAAATCAAAAGGAACTTGAAAGTGGCAAGAGGAGATGGGGAGAGACAGGGTAGGGTAAACTATCTCATGTAGAAGAAGCAAGGGGAAGTGGCTGCAGGGGAGGGAAAGAACAGGAAGGCAAAAAAGGCAAAACCACATTCTCATTGAATTTGGTTCAGGGAGAGAATGACATACATACTAAATGGGATATCTCAAACTGCAGCAGAATAGGGGGAAGGGGATGAGAGGAGGGATGATGGATGGGAGGGCATTCTTGGGGGGAGGGGAGATTGGAAGTACCCACTATAGAAGAGGGACAGGATCAAGTAGGGAATGGACCAGGTGGGGGGTGGGATGGGTGGGAGGGAATTATAAGCAGCCTTGTACAATATATCTACTATGGTAAAGTTTTGTATAGCTAGACATGTACAACATATACTGAATTACTTATCTTCCCAGAGGGAATGGGTGACAAGAGAGGAAGGGAATGGATCTGAAATTTGAGGTCTTAAAATTAAATGTTTCAAATATATATAAATACTATTATTAATACTCTTTTGCCTGTAATTGGGAGATAAGATGTACAGGCATTGGGGTACAGAGATTCACCTTGCTCTAATGGAGAAGTCGAAGGGGGTATGGGAGAAGATATGGGAGTGAGCAGATTGGAGGAAGTGATATTTTGTGGGACTACTATTCTGGGATGGTGGGTAGGGGTAAAACGGGGAAAAAAATTGTAACTCAAAATATGATGGAAATGAATGATGTAAAACAGAAGTTAATAAAGCATTTGTTTAAAAAAATTTGGGTAGGCATTCAATTTATGTCTTTCTTCAAGTCACTGACAAAAATGTTAAACACAGGCTTCAGGATACATCAAATCATTACTAAATGTCAGTCTGGCCATTCAATCAGTTCACAAATATACTCACATATATTTAAGCATTTCCATCTTGTCTACAAAAATGGAATAAGAAAATTGAACTAATACTTTGCCGGAATCTACACAAATTATAGCATAGAATTCACTTTGTTTTAGTAATCTTGTCAAAAAATGAAATCTGGTTAGCATGGCCTGTTCCTAACTGCCCCCTTTCATTTATTTAGAGACAAAAGGACCTTTAAGGGTCACCAAGTACATCCATCTTCTCTTATAGGTAGGACTAAAAGCATAGAGAGGGAATTACCCAAGATAATACAAGTGAGTAAGGTCACAAAAATCCAAATCCTAGTCCCACAATTAAAAATCCTGTGTTCCTTCTACTATACCACACTGCTCTTGAACAATATATTTTAAGTACAAGAATTTACTCTATTGTCAGCTGTCATCAAGCAGCTTTTTTAAGCCTTACATAACGCCTCTCAGTATAACTCAAAAAGTTATTTTTTATTGACCTTAGTTTTTCTCACAAATCTATGTTATCAATCAACCAATATTTACAACATATGCTATGTGGAGCCACTGAACTTAGCATTGGGGGTACAAAGGTAAAAAGTGAAAGTTTTCATACTCAAGGATGGGGGAGACAACATGGGTGGCTATGTGAATTCACACTCTGGGAAAGAAAGCATTTACAGCTGGTGTTAAGAAAGAATGTATTGCAGATATAGGGGGAGGGGCAGTCAGTGAGGAGAACAGAGATAGGGAATGAAAATATGTATATAAAGGACAGCAAGTAGGATAGTATAGTTGTGCTGCTAAGGTATGTAAGGAGGATTATGTTTGTCCTTCATTTTCAAAGAGGACCAAGGCATCAGGGAAATGATGACATGACTTGCAATTGACTTTGATTTGAGTGAGGGAGGGCTGTGCGAGGTCACCAGCCTCATTTTCTCCTCCAGAGCCATCTGGATCCAATGACCAGATATTCATCAGGATGACTGGAGATGACTCAGGAGGCAATGGGAGACACTGGCCCTTTTAGGTACTCAGGTACTCACTTAGAGTGAAATAAGCCCATTCACTGAATAGGCCTCTTTAAGAAGTGAGTAAAGGGATGGCCCCTTTAATTAGAAAAAAAGAAAAAGAAAAATCAAGCTTGGAGGGGAAGAACCTCAGGGTTGCTGTTCCAAAGAGAAATAGTTACCCTTGACATTTACTCAAAGACAGAAGGGCCCAAAGTATAGCAAAGAAGTAAATAAGTGTAGCCTGGGCAGGGACCTATTGTGATCCAATCTATGAGCTTCAGAGTGGGAAGGAGGGAAAGAGGAGGGAGGGAGTCAGGCAGGAATCTAGCCAGTAAACCCCAAGTTAAGTGGGCAGCTTCTGATCATCAAAATTTACCTTCCTTTGGAGAGAAGGAGAAGGAAAAGGAGGAGAGCAAGAAGGAGAGACATGAAGAGGGAGAAGGAAAGAGAGAGGGAGAAGATGAGCTGAGTTACCCAACTAGCTGGAACCCATTCAGTCAGTTTGGTCTACTCACAGGTTGTGTTTGTCCTTCATTTTCGAAGAGGACCATGGCATCAGTGAAATGATGACATGACTTGGAGTTGACTTTGATTTGAATGAGGGAGGGCTGTGCAAGGTAGAGGGAATATATTATGTAGAATATAGATAGGGACCAGGGTGAGAATAGAAGAATATGTATTATGTATGTGTACACACACACACACACTCTCTCTCTCTCTCTCTCTCTCTCTCTCTCTCTCTCTCTCTCTCTCTCTCTCTTTCTCTCTCATTCTTCTAAAAAAATACCCTAAAGGCAGTGTAGTATAGAGTTCATAGAGGCAGTTCATAGGGAACTGGTGTCAAAACCCCTGACACATACTGGCTGAGTGACCTGGCACAAGTCACAATTTCTCAGTAGCCTAGACAACTATCTAGAGGGTGCCGATGAGTTTCCTGTATCAGTCCTATTTCCTATATCAAGTCCAATTCCTTTCCACAGAAGAAATAAGGCTCTACTGAAGTTTATGGCTGGGGAGGGGGAGAAGGAAATACGGAAGAGAGGATGAGATAGAGTGAGGAGAGACTTAAAACAGAGAGAATGAAGAGGAGGCTTCTGCAAGAGTCCATGTAGGGAGGGATCTGGGCCTTAATCAGTACGATAGTTGTGGGAGGTAAAAACAGGATACACACAAGAGATGTTATACAGTTAGAAACAACACGGTTTGCCACCTAATTGGACATGTGGGTGAGTAAGAGAGAGTCTGGCCCTAGAACTATGAGTCTAGCTGATTGGAAAGCTGATAGGAAAAGGAATGTTCAAGAAATCTGGTTTTAGGGGAAAATAACACATTTTATTTGTAAACATTCTAAGTTTGAGATGATCATGGAACTTCCACTTCAAACGTTCAAATACAGGGGGCAGCTAGGTGCAGGTGCAGTGAACAGAACACCGGCCCTGGAGTCAGGAGGACTTTAGTTCAAATCCGGCCTCAGACACAACACTTACTAGTCATGTGACCTTGGGCAAGTCACTTAACCCCAAATGCCCTGCCTTCTCCCCTCCAGAAAGCAAAAAAAATGTTCCATATATAGTTGGTGACCCAAAATTAGAGCTCAGGAGAAAGACTATGGCTGGTTATAAAGATTGGGAAGTCATCAACATAGAGCTAATTAAAATCAAAGGCGTCATTGAGGTCATTTAGTGAGAGTATGTAAAGAAAAAAGTTCCCAGACCATCATTTGGAGCAGTGCTCCTAACACTATAGTTATGGGACCATGCCATTTGTATATTCATTCTCCATTCACTGCTTTTATTTATATGTTCTATTCATGTCTTTCTCTTCTTTCTTTTCTTGGGGGAGGAATTTTTAAACATCTAAGCTATCATTTATAGTCTCAACAACTCAAATTTATCCTAATCATCAAAATTGTTTCTCTTCATTTTTTCAGGATTTCATCCTGAAAAAAGTCTAATCCCTCCTGGGTTGCCTCCCTATAGTATTTTTTAATATGGCACTCTACCAATCCTTCCTTTGAAATCTGCTCTCAAAATATAAGCAAATCTTTTCTTTCCTTTATCACAAATTCTAAGATGGAATAATCACTTCCAACCGAGGTTCAATCATTCCCAAACTAGTAATAGCTCTTGTTGGTAAGAATCAGGTCCTGAATAGAAGGTTTCTCTGCACTTTAATAGATGAAATTATTACTTTTTTTTTTTTAATTAGCAGCTCTGCTTTACAAGAGAATAATGTCCTGTAATAGCTTTGTCTAGATCAGGGGTAGGGAACCTGTAACCTCAAGGTCACATGTGGCCTTCTAGCTCCTTGGGTGCAGTTTTTTAACTGAGTCCAAGTTTTAGAGAATAAATCATTTCATTAAAGGAATTTGTTCTGTGAAGTTTGAATTGAGTCAAAAGGTCACATTTGAGGACTCTATTAGGCCACATGTAGCCCTGATGTTGCAGGTTCCCCACACTGGTCTAGATAATTGACATCAATATTACTGTTTCTCAGTCTTATTTATTTTTCTCTCTATGTTTACTTTTTCTGGTACTCTATAGTTTCTTCCAGTGATAACTTGTTTCTACCTCTATTGGTTCTACACTAAATTCTCCTCTTTAGTTCTGAGATTCTTTATATGAACAGATCTTCTTAATACATAATGCTACTTTGCTTTAATTATTGTCTTTCTTTTGAATAAGGTAAGCCATCCAGAGGCATCTTGCACTAAGTTCAACTTCCTTTTAATTTATATATATATTGATCAGAAACAATGGGATTTTTACTGGCTCCTATCTTGGATTTTGTTGTCCATGAATACCAGGCAACTATACTGTTATTCCTCTCCCAACATTATAGTTACTCTCTTTAAAACAGAAGTTGGTAGATATGTACAGGCAACATTCCCCAACCTTTTTCAGGTTAAAGCCATTTTGATTAGATTTATAAGAGTCTAAGCAAATACCTTCTTACCACCCTTGTTATTTGTACTTTATCTCCAGCTAGGAGCCTGTTATTCCATAACAAGCCTTTCATTGTTACTTTACATAAATCTGCATTATGCAAATTCAACATTATGTAAAAACTTCTTAAAGACTAGTTGAGGATAATGTTGCATGTTATCATCAGATATACCAGGAAAAAAAAGTCACTGTCCATTTAATAAAAGGATTTGTTGTGTAAAACTTGGACTCAGTCAAAAAGCTGCACCCAAGGAGCTAGAACATGTGGTCTCAAGGTTCCCTATCCCTGGTCTAAACATCTCTCTGTAGCTTCCCAAACAGTTGTGCAGCCAACTACCAGTGATAAAGGCTAGGTGAAGAGGCAACATACTGCATATCTACGTTAACTTTACTGCATGGTACTGCGCATACTTTATCATTAACGTTACTCTTCATTTCATATTTGTTTATGATCACAGTACAGTATTTTATATGTCTGCATTTTAGCACATTTTATGACTTGTGTAAAGGTATATTTTTAGCATGTCTTTGTTAATATATAGGCTAAGTGTAGTTGGGGGATAGGGGCAAATTTACATGACATAAAAATCATTTCATGGGGCGGCTAGGTGGCGCAGTGAGTAGAGCATTGGCCCTGGAGTCAGAAGGACCTGAGTTCGGTTCTGGCCTCAGACACTTAACACACACACAAACAAAAAAAAACCTAGCTGTGTGACCTTGGGCAAGTTACTTAACCCCAATTGCCCTCCAAAAAGCTCAAAAAAAAAATCATTTCATGTAAAAGTCTATGGCAAATTCACTTCCATAAAACAAAAACTGTCTGTATTCCAGAAGGCAAAAGATGTAGGCTTACAATCAAGAATAACTTAATCAGTAAAACTGAGTATAAGTGAAATGGACTTTTAATGAAACAAAGTACTTCCAAGCATCCCTGAAGAAAATACCAAAGCTACATAGAAACTTTGAATTTCAAACACAGAAGTCAAGAGAAACATAAAAAGATAAACATGAATTAACAATCACAAGGGACTAAACAAGTTCAGACTCATTACACTGCAATATGGTGAGATAATATATGTATTCCCTCAGAATTTAATCATCAGGAGCCATACACACATACACATATAACAGAATATAGAAATATATTTTACTCAACAGAGAAATAGGAGGCAGAAGAGTGAAGGTGGAAGTAGAAAGAAGGGAAGTTAAGGGAGGGATTAGTCTTAAGGAAAACAACCTCTAAGAATGTACAAGAATATAGCTTTTTTCACATGGCACAGAATTAGAAACAGGGGGTGTCATCAGTTGGGGAATGGCCAAGCAAGTTATAGTTATGCTGTGCTGTAATGTAATGGTAATAGGAATTTGAAGATCTTCCATGCCCCTTGATAGGCCTAAGTTAATTTGAGGACCTTCCCTGATTTGAAAATAAACCCCACCCCCTAATAGGCTGAATGTAGTCACATGGAGCCTGAGGTAGTCGACTTGTTTTTCATGAATGACCGCACCTTCTCATTTTGTGATTGGGCAGTGGGTCATGAGGGTTGTGATGTTCTCTGACCCTGGAGAAGGCTATATATACCCTGATGTGAGGTTTGCTTTGGAAAGAGTTATGTGATTTGGCCAGATGAGACTCTGGGCAATTGATGAGCCCTTGGCTTTGAAAACTCAGATGTTGGTGCTTCTCTGGTAACTAACTTATATGTATGTAATGGTCAGACGGCTAGAAGCCCTGTCTGCTAAATTGTGTTATTTTCCCTGGGTTTTTTTGTTTTTTTTTTTTTTTTTTTGGTCTGCTTGTAACTTGTTTGTACTCTCTGAAATTCAGGGTGTTGACTTTTCCCCCTGAACTAGGTAAATGATATATTAAAGTAAGATTGTTAACACCTTTTTGAGTTGCTTTCCTTTAGAAAAGCAGATCAAAGAAACTGTGCTGAGCCATCCTGGGTATGTTAGGGTGCTTGCTGCTACAAATGGTGCCAGCAACAGGACCTCCAAACTGAAAGGAAAGTATGGGGGCTGGGATAATTGTTTGTTTCCCAGTTGTGGTAGCTATAACTCTGTGGAGCCATGGAACAGGAGCAGAGAACAGCCCGAATGCTGACTTCAGTGAGGTGAGAGCAGGAACCGTGGGCTGCCTGCATCAGGGCTGGGGCAGAAGCTAGGAGTGGCTGCCTCCTGCAGGAGGAGGAGGAACCCAGGAATACAGAAACCAGCCCGACAACAAGATGAAGAACCTGTGCTAGCAGCCATCCTGGTTATGTTAGGATGATTGCTGCTACATGTAATAAGTGAAAGAAATTATTTCAGAGAAACCTGGGAAGATCTGACTGATCTAATCCAGTGGGGTAAAAACCAGGAGAACATATTAGGAAATGACAATATTATTTTTAAAAATTAACTTCAAAAGACTTAGGGAAGAATTCTGAACAGCACAATGATCAAACATGAATCTAGAAGATTCATGATAAAAAACACTACCCACCTCCTGAAAGAGCAGAAAGGACTGAATGCAGAATGAGACTTTTTTTTACAGTGCTATTGTGGAAATTTGTTTGGCTGGATTATACAAGTCAACAGATAACACAGAAAAGCAAAAGGACTTGGAAAAAATTTTGACTTATGATATACTTATATAATATTATATAATTATATTATATAAAATTTTATATTACATAAATATATAAAATGTATAAAGTTATATAAATATATTATAAAAATTTTATATGATTATATTATATAAAAAGAAAAGCAAGCTATTCAATAAGATTCATAACTTCATGTCTAATTCTTTATGTTCTACTCTGTATGCAGAAATTCTCAACTTACTTAATGTTGGTTAAGTTCTGAATTTTTTTAAAAATCTCTTTTGTAGTCAATTCTGATGGTCATTAAAATTAGTTTTATAAGTTAATTACGTATTATTTAAAACAGGGGCTTCAAAAATGCTTTTTAAAATAGATCTCTTGCTTTTGTGATGAAATGGATATACAATCATTTAGATACACTGTGCAGCTAAAGAGCCCAACAGATAGAGCATAAGACACAAACACCAGAATATCTCTGAATACCAGCAGTGTGACCTTAGAAAACTACAACCTGTAGCCTCAGAGCAGCTAGGTGTTGCTGTGGATAGGGAAATGAGCTTGGAGTAAAGAAAACCTGAGTTCAAATTCAGCATCAGATACTTACTAGCTGTGTAATCCTGGGCAAGTCGTTTAACATTTTTATCTGCCTCATTTCCCTCAATTTTAACATAAGAATAAAAATAGGACCTACTTCACAGGATTTTTGTGAATATCGAATGGGGTGATATTTCTAATGAGGTTGGCACAATGACTAGCACAGAATAAGGTACTTAATAAATGCTGTAATGAAGTCTTCCCAGATCTCTCCACAGGGAGTTTCCTTCCTTCCAACTCAACTCAAGTAGCACTGTCTTTAAGCCTCTCCTCTACACTTATCTTCTATTTTTAGAACAGTTATTTGTGAATGTCTTATAGCATAAAGATTTTTAAAAATATTTTCTTCATAAAACCTTCATAAAACAGCTATTTAAGAAATTTGTTGAATTTAATTTAATTGATATTGCTTAATAATATTTTGCTTAGTCACTTAAAAATTTCAGGGCCTCAAAAGGAACTAGTTAGTTGGAAATTCAAACTTCAGCAAGAAGAATGACTTTTGCTAGATCCTTCCCTAAACTTTTGCTATGTCTATCACATCAAAACAAAGGACTAAAAATGTGGAAAATAATAGAGCGTGCAAAGAACCCTGGCCCTGAAGTCAGAAGGACCTGAGTTCAAATCCTAACTCACACACTTAACACAAAAAACTAGCTGTGTGACCTTGGGCAAGTCACTTAACCCCAATTGCCCTACCTTCCTCCTTACAAAAAAAGATGTGGAAAAAAATAAGATTAGACTTGACAATCCAACTGACTGATTTCTGTAACTAAATTGTTCTGATAAATGTGGCAACCTATGGCCATGTTCTTCATGTAACCTTTTAAGAGCTTATTAAATCAGTTTTGGAAAAGTATATAAAAGCTTGAAAAATGCAGTCAGTTTAAAAATCCCATATCATGAAGTATCTCTAAAAATATATGATTAAAATTGTGTAATCAATTGCCTTTTTCATAAGTAACAGTAAATGGTGTTCAAAGTAACACTGTTCATTGCACACTGAAAATTGAATAATGTTTAATTGTCAACAATGACTGACTTAGCTCTTCTCAGCAATGCAAAATGATCAGAGACAATTCCAAGACTCATGATGGAAAATGTTATATATCCATATCCAGAAAAAGAATTGATGAAGTCTGAATGCAGATCAAACCATACCATCTTTACTTTCTTTTTTTTTCCTTTTGTTCTGTTTCTTCCTTTATAACATGACTAATGTGGAAATATGTTTTAGATGACTGCATGTGCATAACCAATATCAGACTGCTTGACACCCTGGAGAGAGGCAAGGGAAGGAAGAAAAATGTGGAACTAAAAATCTTATAAAAAATGTTGAAAACTGTCTTTATATATAATTGGAAAAAATAAAATACTATTAAAAAAAGAAGTTATAGGGGAGCCTAGGTGGCACAGTGAATAGAGCACTGGCCCAGGAATTAGGAAGAACTGACTTCAAATCCACCCTCAGATACTTAACACAAAAACTAGCCATGTGACTTTGGGCAAGTCACTTAACCCCAACTGCCATCCAAAAAGCAAAAAAAGAAGTTACAGTTAAACATAAGAACTGCTTTACTACCACTCGAGGCTTTAGAAAGAAAGCAAAAATTTCTAGCTTCCTAGATGAAATGTACCTAACATATATACTTTGGACACTTTGGAACCCTGGATTTTTTTGTACGTGCTAAAATGATGGTTGTAGAACATTGCCAGGGTATATTAGTTATAATAATCCCTAAGGACCTGCCTCTTCAGAACACAACTACAAAGATATACCACACCCAGAGAAAGTAAGAGGCTGTGCTATGGAGGGATATACCTTTTAAAAATGTGATAAATTATGAAAAACTACAAACAAAAGGTAAAGAAATTCTAGTGTATGGCTTTATTGTGTTTTAGTCAGATAGGCCTGAATGGAAGTAGATGCCCCTTTTGTCTACATTAGACAAGATTACAAGATTACAAGATTACAAGAGAGTGGTCTGGTATAAATAAGTCTCTTTGTTCAAGACTGATTGATCAGTCTCCAGACCTCCAGACCCTCATTAGCCCACCTCTCATTAGAACATTCTTTCTCTCATTACTTGTTAACCAATCAGTCGATTTCCACTATCAGCAATAAGGACTCTTCCAAGGGAAAATAAAAGCTGAGTGGGTTCCATAAGGGGTTATTGGTTTATGAAAGATAGCCAAATGATCATCTTTTTTTATTAATTACTCACTAGACATAATTAATAAAATTACAAATTACCCAGAAATTATGTCTCTCTAGCTTTTTGTATATAACACAATAAAGCATTTGAAAAGAAAAGACCACATTTAATTAACTACAGTAAAATAACTACATGAATATGTTGCAGAAAATAAGAAAACAATTCTGGGAAAAACTTAATAAGACAATCCAAGTCTATACAACACATAATTCTGACTGATTCAAATACTTAAAGGATAACTCACAATTTGGACTTCCGTGACAATGGTGCTTCATGATTTATATCGATGTATGGCATCACCAGAAAATGTGGACATTAAAGTAATGGAATGTTTGTCTCAGGGAGAAGCTTTGAATGAATTTACTGTACATTTCTAAACTCCAATATAACTCAGCAACAGCAAAGTATAGTAAAAAGAGTTCTCAAACTGAAAGCCTCCCAAATTTATAAGAATACAAGTCACTCCCCAATTGATAAAGATGAAGAAATTAAAACTATCTACAGTAACATGAAAAATGCTCTAAAAGACTAGAAGCCCCCTCTGTGTAGGCTCTAATTTCTCAATGCCAATTAAACATTTATTTTATCAAGGGGTCTCAGGGGTACTTAGTGATCTAGAATTATACTTCTCTGTACACATAAAAGCCATGGCCACAAGTGATAAATATAATAGGCCCGCAATACATACTGACCCTGAAACTGAGAACCAAAGAGGCTAAAACAGCTTACCTATGGTCATTTATCTAGTAAGTTTCTCTGATATTGACAAAGTATCATTAAAATTAAGAAGGACTGGGAAAAGCTTTGTGTAGAAGGTAAGACTTTAACTGAAACTTGAAGAAACCTGGAGAAGCTAGAAGGCAGAAATGAGGATGAGAGGGTATTTCAGGCCTGGGGGACATCCAGTGAAAATGTTCATAGTCTGGAGATGGAATGTCTTATGCAGAGAGACCCCTATCACTAGACTGCAGAGAATGTTGAAAAAAATATGGTCTAAAAAGACTGGGAAACTAGATGGGTACCAGGTTATGAAGAGCTTTAAAAACAAGAGGATTTTATAATTTATTGTACAGGTAATTTATTGAGTAGGGAGGTCAATTTGACAGGAGACTGAAGGATGTGCAGGAGTCGGGTGAGAGGAGTAATGGAGGTGAAGCAGTAGGCTTTTATAATAGTTCTCAGTTTCTACATCAATAGAATGGAGATCTACCTATCTCATTGAAAGTTTGTCAGTGTTCAAAATTCATAATTACTATTATATCATTATTACTATTTGTTATTTGGGGCTGAGGCTCATTCTTTTTAATGTCCTAAATGACAGCAAATTGTGGATTTGACTGTGCATTTGGTTTTTTGGTTTTTTTAAAGTTATATCATAACAGAGCACAGATTTTTGGGGGTGGAGCCAAGATGGCGGAGTAGAAACAGAGCACAGATTTAGGGATGAAGGAACCTTAGAAATTATCTAGACAAGGAATTCTTAACCTGAGGTTGGTAAACTTGTTTTATAAATATTTTGATTAACTTATTTAAATGTTAATTGGCTTCCTTTATAATATTATGTATTTTATTGCATGCTTTTAAAAACACTATGGGGGGGGGCCAAGATGGCTGAGTAGAAACTGCACTTCCAAGCTTCTCTCCCCCACACCACTTCCAAACAATGTAAAAGGTGGACTCTGAACAACTTCTGGAAATCCAGCACCCATAGAACGACACAGAGAAGCTAACCTCCTGCTGAGGACAGCCCAGCAGCCCTGCAGGGAGCGGCCAGTGCAGCACAGCGCAACGCTCTGGGAGCCAACAGCACTGCGCACAGGGAGCCAAGCTGAGGTCTGCATGAGCCGCAGTTTTAGCGCCAGGGCGGCCAGATTGGCAGGCGGCTGGAGGCACCCCAGACCACCAGAAGCTATGGCGATTCTAGAATTATCAACTCAGATATGCCTAAGACAAAGTGAGAGGTTAGTGCCCTATGGACTTTGGGACCAGTATTTGAGGAACAAATCGGCTTCTTCCCCTGGGGGCAGAGGATTTGCGGGACAGAAGCCAGTTTGCAGCTTCAGTGGCAGCTTGAGCTCCTGATCTGTGAAATGTAGGGAGATCCAGCAATCAGTCTGGGGATTAATCGCTCTTGCTTTAACCTGCTTGGATCTGGATTGTGGTCTGGGGTGGGTATCCAACTTGACAGAGCATGTGGAGGCTTTACAGAGGCCACCCAACTAATATCTCTGGAAGTTGTGAAGACCCCAACATTTGGGAGAGAAGCTCCCCTGTCTGGTGGCAGAGTCCTACTGTGGCAACAAGCCCCAAAATCAAGCAATTAAGTGGCAACATGCCTAGGCAAAGGAAACAAAATAAACAGAAAAATCCAACATTAGTCTCCTATTTTGTGGGCAAAGAAGATCGTAGCATGGAACAGGAGGAGGACTGTGAGGTCAGAACTCCTACTCCAAAAGCCCTAAATGAAAATATGAGTGGGTTACAGGCCACAGAGGACCTTAAGAAGGATTTTAAAAACCAAAGAAGAGAAGTGAAGGAAAAATTGGGAAGAGAAATGAGAAGGATGCAGGAAAAGTAGGAAATGAGGGTCAACAGCCTGACTGAGGAAAACAACACCTTAAAAAATAGACTAACTCAAATGGAAAAGGAGGCTCAGAAGAGCAATGAGGAGAACAATGCCTTGAAAAGCCAAATTTGCCAGATGGAAAAAGAATCTCAAAAGCTCACTGAGGAGATTCATTCCCTCAGAGTTAGACTGGAGCAAATGGAAGCTAATGACTTTATGAGAAATCAAGATGCTGTTAAACAGATCCAAACAAATGAAAGAAGAGAAGGCAATGTGAAATATCTCATGGGAAAAACCACTGACCTGGAAAATAGATCCAGGAGAGACAATTTTAAAATTATTGGACTACCTGAAAGCCATGATCAAAGAAAGAACCTAGAAATCACCCTTCAAGAAATTCTCAAGGAAAACTGCCCTGATGTTTTAGACCCAGAGGGCAAAATAGAGGTTGAAAGAATCCACAGATCACCTCCTGAAAAAGATCCCAAAAAGAAAACTCCTAGGAATATTACAGCTAGGTTCCGGAATTCCCAGATCAAGGAGAAAATACTACAAGCATCCAGGAAGAAACAATTTCAATATTGTGGAAATACAATCAGAATAGCACAGGATCTGGCAGCTTTTACACTGAGGGATCAAAGGGCATGGAATATGATATTCCAGAGGGCAAAAGAACTGGGAATGAACCCAAGGGTCACCTACCCAGCAAAACTGAGTATTTTGTTTCAGGGGAAAATATGGTCATTCAGTGGAATAGAGAAAAAACCAGAGTTGAATAGAAAATTTGACATTCAGACACAAGAAGCAAGAGATGCTTGAGAAGGTAATCAGGGAAAAGAAATCAAAAGGAACTTTTCAGAGTTGAACTATTTACATTCCTACATGGAAAAACGGTAACAGTGACTGATGAAACCTTCCTCATTATGAAAATAATGGAAGAAAGGTGTATGGGCATATGAATACATATGTGAATGTGTGTATATATGTCTACAGGTATACATGGATAGAGGGCATAGGTTGAATTTGATGGGAAGGGATGATACTTAACGGGTGAAGTTAAGAGGTGGAAAGTGGCAAGAGGAGATGGAGAGAGACAGGGTAGGGTAAACTATCTCATGTAGAAGAGGCAAGGGGAAGTAGTTGCAGAGGAGGGGAAGAACAGGAAGGCAAAAAGGCAAAATCATATTCTCATTGAATTTGGCTCAGGGAGAGAATAACATACATACTAAATGGGATATCTCACTCTGCAAGAGAGTAGGGAAAGGGGGATGAAGGGGGGATGATGGAGGGGAGGGCATTCTGGGGAGAGGGGAGGTTGGAAGTACCCACTTTAGAAGAGGGACAGGATCAAAGTAGGGAATGGACCAGGTAGGGGGTGGGACGGGTGGGAGGGAAATATAAGCAGTCTTTTACAATATATCTACTATGGTAATGTTTTGCATAGCTATACATGTACAACACATACTGAACTGCTTATCTTCCCAGAGGGAGTGGGTGACAAGGGAGGAAGGGAATGGATCTGAAAATCAAAGTTTTTCAAACTTATATAAATACTATTATTAATACTATTTTGCATGTAATTGGGAGATAAGATGTGCAGGCATTGGGGCACAGAGATTCACCTTGCCCTAATGGCAAAGTCGAAGGGGATATGGGAGAAGATATGGGAGAGAGCAGATTGGATGAGGGGATATCTTGTGGGCCTACTATTCTGGGGTGGTGGGTAGGGGAAAAATGGGGAAAAAATTGTAACTCAAAATCTGGCTGAAATGAATGATGTAAACCAGAAGTTAATAAAGCATTTGTTTAAAAAAAAATTAAAAACCACACTATTCTGAGCAGGGGTCCAAAAGCTTCACTAGACTGCCAAAGAGGTCCACGACACAAAAAAGGTTTTAAGAATCCCTGATCTAAATCGACCAGTCTGCTCATTGTACCAAGAAGGAAACAAGAAGACATACAAAAAGGTAAATAATTTACCAAATGCTACCCATGGAGCAACAGAGCTAATATAGCTTTGAGCTTGGAATCACAGGACTCAAATGTGAGGTCTCCTTCAAGACTCTTAATACCTCTGGGCCTTACTTTCCTCATCTATAAAATGAAAGAGTTGGATGAAATGACATTTTCTGCCATGAGACAGAGATAAAGAGGGAGAGAATTCTAGGAATGGGGGACAGCCAGAAAAAATGTGGAGATATTAGTGTGATAGCCTGGTTTCTCTAAGGAAATATTTTTTTGTTTTCTTTTCTTTTTTTCCTCATCTGATAATAGTAGAAACAAAGGTGTAATCTCAACAGATACAGCTTAATATCTGTTTATTCTAACCCAAAATATTCTGTATGGACCCAAAACATAAGTAGATGGGTGGATGTGAAAGACAACTTCTGCTAATTCCATGACAGACACTTGCTAGGTGTCTTGAGGTCCTAGCCCCTTCCTATTGCAGAAAGTGCCTGAACCAGGTTGCCATCAGGGGGGTCTGTGACAGTATCTATCAGCTAGAGGTGGGTCAACAGGGAACTCAACTTCGGGGATTTCTCATGAGAGATGCCAAGCAGAAATTGGTTGGCAAAGCTCATTCTGGAGCCCAGAATCAGGAAAATAACTAATATCCACCTAGCCCTTTTAGATTTGCCAAGCACTTTATATTCATTATCTTACTTAATCCTCACAACAATCCTGCAATGTAGGTACTATCATCCCCATTTTATTACATGAGCAAACTGAGGCTGAGAGGGTAAATGACTTTCCCAGGATCATAACACTGCTGGATCAGGATTCAAATTCAGTCCTTCCTGATTCAGCAGCAGGTGTGAGATAAACATGTGCTCCTGCTACAGAGCTCCTGCTCTGCTGTTGTTGTTTCAATAAAATTCACTCAAATCTACAAAGGCAGGTCACTGACATGATCTCCTGTAGATGAGACACAAGTCTACAAAGAGGTCTATTTACATATGTGTGCTGTGTACCTCAGTTTCCCAACTGCTCATCTATGGACAGGTACAAATCCATAGTATATTCTGCAAAGAACTTTTATTATCAAGTGTCATTACTCCTTGAAAATTATTTTTTAAACAGATTCCTCCTTCTTCTACCCTGGGTGACACTTATTCCTGAGCTAATGAAAGCTATGACTGTAAAAAATAATTTTCATAGTCTGAATTATAGCATTTTGGGGGTTAACAAGTGGCAAAATCCTTTTAGAAACACAATATCACAACACGGAGCTACCTGAGTGTACTTGATCACTTTTTTAAACCTGGGTCCCCCTAGGCAAGTCAACTAAACTCTCTTCATGTGCAAAATGAAGCAGATGGATGGCTAAGGTCCCTTTCAAACTATAAATCTAAGACCCCAGAATAAAAGTAAAATACTGCTAAAATTTGGTGAGGTAAAAATGGCTATTTTCTTCATGTAAAGAGTACTATTTAATTGGAAATGTATAACCCCCTCTTTTTAGTGATCATGAGTGACTTCCCAGTCATAACTGACTAGATTTACTAAAACAGCAAGTTCACAAGAAAGACATGCTTGCCAACAATAAGTTCCTAGAGACAAAGAGTAAGCACATCATGACCAAAAGACGAAAATGCTAATAACACACCTATTGTTGTAAAGTAACCCAAATCACATGCCACCTGATTTGGAGCCCACCATTAAGCCACCATTAAGCCCCTTTATATGTCTTTGTTTTTATCATAAGCCCTGTAAATGCTTGTAGCAGCTTAAAGGTGTAGTCCTGGGTAAGAGTTACCCAAGGCATAGTCCCCTGCTCTTTTATCTTTGCTTAAGTTAGAACTTCCCTAAATCAGTAAGCCTTGAAACAGCAGGATGTAAAAGGATTATGGTGCAAGTCTGTATAGAGATCATGGGGCAAGTCTAACACATGCAAGAGGCCACCCTGTTCCAGGATGCTGACCAAGCAAGGTCCCTCACACCCTTCTCCCAGAACATGACCCTGACCTGTTCCATGACCCTAGCTGGTCGGGGAATTCCACTCCCCCTGTGCACTCCACCCTGTTCTAGGAAGGACCCTGGTCATGTCACTGTACCCTTGTGCCATGTTTTCCAAATTAGCCCTGAACTGTGGCTGAACCAATGGCTATTCTTGGCTTCTGTATGTCAATACTTACACTAGCTCCCCTCCCCAATTGTGGCTTTTGTAGTTTTTGCCTTTATAATCCTTGTCTGTACCCCAACTCAAGGCTGCCTAATTAGAGTGTATATTCTAGGCAGTCACGCTCTTGATCAATAAATCCACACCCAAATTTACTCTGGACCCAGGCCTCAGCTCGCTCTTAGTCTCTTCACAACACTATGAGTGATAACAGGATATAGGAGAAAAAGTATTGGATGTGAAGTCAAAGGAATTATGACAGCAAGTCATTTAAAACTCTCTGAGCCTAAGTTTTCTGCTCTGTAAAATTGGAATAACAATAATAATAATCAAAAACTTAGGACCTAGGGTTATTTTAATGAGTTTATAAACCTTTAAAAGCTATATAAGTGTGAGGTTATTACTATCTAGGAAATGTTCTATCATTAGCATATATGAATAGAGCTATACTGACATCAAGAAGAGCAATGATTTTTGGAATTATTAATATAATTCCAGGAAGACTAGAAACTACTGAATCGAGGAGGAAAGAAAGTACTCTCACAACTAGGAATATTCAATTACAAAGGTCGTCCCCATCATTCATGTTTTCTTTGGTTCTCTGGAGCAAACAGTGGTTGAAGTCAAGCTTCCCCACACTGCCATTTACAATTCTTCTGTACAACTTCTGTAGTCAATTCAATAACAACAAAGCAATTTCCAGGTCCTAAATGAAAATTCATACCAACACAGTTTTATTCATATGGACATAATAAATTGTGTGGAATTAAAAAAAATTAGGACACACGGAACTATTCCTTAATCATTCAGCTAATAATCTATTTTAACAAAAAGTATCCTTTTCAGTGTAGTACTCATTTACAGTCACGGTATTTGAATGATTTTAGAGATCTGTAAGGGTAAATTGGACTTTTTATCATAGGAGAGGGAAAGGTAATATTTAAAGAGCTTTCTTTAGTTTTTTTCTACAAATACATTTGGATGTGATGAATATCCTCATTGTGACAACCCATTTTGGAGAATCTCCAAACTAAAATTTGATTAAAATGATAGGTACCTTTAACCATCTTATCAATAGGCAGAGGTCCACAACAAATAGTATGACAGCTACCAGCCCAAGAACCAATAGAAAATTTCTAAAACAATGGAGAAAGATTGCCATCAAATCCCTGAATGTTTTAAAAGTTATACCAAATTTATAACACTTGACTCCTAATGTAATCTGCATTTCTGGAAGGAGCTCCCCACAATAAGGAAATCATAAATCTTTTACAAAATGAAATAAAATTAAAATATTTTACTGTGAAACTGTTTAACCTCTCCAGGCCTTTTTTTTTTTTTACTCTGTATATGAAAACATCTCCTTCTGCTCAATGCATCTTCCTTTTACAGTAACTTTAAGATGGAGTGAATACCACAGACTTAAACATATTAAAATCTTAATAAATAATACAGTGTGCATGGTTCCTACTGTTATTGGTTTTTTGGGTTGTTGTTTTTTTTTTTTGCCATGACACTTATTACTTGCTTATAGTTATCTTGGGAGTAGTTCCAAATAATTCCAGTTAATTCATGGTCATAAGAAACTCTATATTTCACCCTGTGTCTGTCCATTCCTATCACCAAATTCACTCATAAGACTAATATTCATCCAGGTAAACATTCACTTAGGTTTTTGGCCTCCTGCCTAGTCTACTGCCTGCTGTCCCAAGAAGGAAGAAAAGGTACTAGCAATGGGCACCTAACTCCTAACTTCATGCCAAGTTCATGCAGGGCCTTCAAGGTAGAGATAAAGAAAAGGAACAAGGTGATGAAGAATGCTACCAAGCAAAATGGAAAGGATAGGAAAGAAAGGGAGAAAAAAACACTGGCAGCAAATTGTGAGTGAGGAATAAGATTCAAAAAAGGTAGAAACTAATATGAGAAAAATGTGTATCCATCTGTAAAGAAAGATAAATAGAAACCCAATCCTGACAACATCAATGGTCAATATTACCTTTTTTAGTTTTGTAACATAAATTCTGTTAAACAATTATTGTCTACTATACATTATTTATTCACAGCATTCAAAGACAATGATAACAATCATTCTTGTTACATAAGCACATAAGACTACTTTTATAGAGGGGTAAGCAGAGTGCCTAGGAAGAAATAATGCCAAAAGGCAAATTTTGCCAACAAAATCTATGAAGTAATAATATGTCATGGATATTAACACACATTTATTTAATAATGCATGAATTTTATGACTCAAGTATGTAGCAAAGAAATCTTGGTAGGAATTAAATAAGTAACTATCAAAAATCAAACTAAAATCAAGTCTGCAACATTAGCTCAATAACAGATTTTTAATAAAATGCTACAATCATATTTCATTCATTGGACATCGACACATGGCTATGGCCTCATTTCAGTAATAGTCATGTGGAAAAAAAGCCTTTAAAGGGAAGTTACTTTACAAAACATGAGCGGCTATTAGACTATCAAAGGGGAGACTAGAAGTGAGAGGAACCTATGGAAAACTATAGATAACTTTTCTGTATATGACTGAATATAAATGGTAGAACTTCCTTCAGATTCAGAAACTAGAAGTAAGATGGGCTACTGGTAGGAGCAAGCAGAATTGTCTTTAATCTTTCTGCTAATTTCCCCCACTTAAATTTATTAAAATAAATCTATAAAATACTACATTATTATAAGTATATAAGATTCACATTTGAAGGAAAATAGGAGTATACTAGATGGCCAATAAGATTACCCCTGCCTTCAGAAAATCTCTACTATATAATTTCAGAATACTTGCTTAAATTGGGCACTTACTTTCATTTATAAGGAAAATATACTCACATGTGTGGGTTTTGGACTCCTGAAGGATTCAAGGTAAATCGTGCTGTAGATTTGAAAGGTGGATTTGCAAAATTCAGCTTCAGTGCTTTACGTTTACCTAGAAAATGCAAATAAGTAAAATTGTGTACCATAAGTAAGGATGGACTATTTAGAGGGAATAAGACATGCTAAGGGCCAGGAAGACATAAGAGAAGCATTGGATGGGACAAGGAATGGAGCAGCTGTCCCAACAAAGAGCTTATCTATTATTTCTTTTTTTTCCCAATTGTATTTTGTATTCAGTTCCAAAAGCTTTCTCCCCTATTATATTATCTCCCATTGAGAAGGCAAGAAAAACCCCATTAGAATATGTACGGAGCAGAAAAAAAAAAAAGAATATGTAGGGAGGAAGGGAGAAAGGGAAGAAGGAAAGGAGGGAGGGAGGGAGGGAAGAAGACTTATATACATTCTGAATTCATCAGTTCTCTATCTGAATACTGATAGAATACACCACAGAAAGAGCTCCTACAAATATTTTTACAAATACAGATACTTTGCCTCCCTCTTTGAACTCTTTGGCATACAAACCAGCTTTCTGGGCATAGTTCCAAACTGCTTTCGAGAATGGCTGGACCAGTTTATAGCTGCACTTTAATTTTATATAATCAAAATCACACATTTTACTTTTCTGTGAATTTTTCTAACTCTTGTTGGGTCATGAACTCTTCCTTTATCCATAGATCTGACGTAATTAATCCCATTCTCTAGTTTGCTTGATATTTGTTCTTTTTGTATGAATCATGTACCCATTTGGGGCTCATTTAGTACATATATGTGCATGTACATCTACATTATCCCCCCGATTTTTGTAGAGTACTGACTTCATAGCTGGAAATTCGAGGTTTATCGAACATTCGGTCACTGTGCTCCTCTGCTTCCCTATATTGTATACCTAATCTATTCCACTTATCTACTTCTCTATTTACCACTGAGTACCAAATTGTTTTGACAATTAGTTTTGTAATATGGTTTAGAGATCAGGTATTGCTAGGCCTCCTTCTTTCCCATTATTTTTCATTATTCCCTTGATAGTCTTAACCTTTTCTTCTTCCAGATGAATTTTTGCTATTATTTTTTCTATCTCTATAAAGTTGTCCTTTGACAGTCTAATTGGTATGGCTCAGAAGAACTAAATTAATCTAGGTAGCATTTTTGTTATATTGGCTCACCTTAATTCTGAGAAAGAAATATTTAGATTATATATTGAGATTTGACTTTATTTGTATAAAGTGATTTGTCATATGAGCAACAAAATAGAGAACTAGACATTTTCTCTAACCCCCACAGGACCTCTCAAACCTCTCCAGAACAAATATCATGCACCAAAGATAAAGTGACCAAACGAACAAAGGAAGGTAATTTGTCTGCACTGCCTGGACGTCCAGAATCCAAAAGACAGTTTTTTTAAAAATGAACTGAAGCTCACTGACCCTGAGCCCACTCAGCACTTCTCCTCCAACATCTCATGCTACAGGTAGCAAGAATGGATCAGTAGACCCAAGCACCTGACAAAGAAAAACATGCCCTACAGTAGTACCAGGACATTCTCCTTCCCTCTTTTCAATGAGCTGGAGGCTGTGGAATATTACTCAGGCTAAATTAAGGCTGCCTTTAGGGAACAAAAGTCTGCTGCAGGGTTACAACCCTGTAATGCTAGGACTGTAAAGCTCTGAAATGCCAGTGAAAGAGCTAACAGCACTGCAAAGAACGGAACTACCAGTGAAGTGAAGAAAAAAGGGAGTTGGACAGGTCACCAGTTGAGTGTTATGTGTTGGGGAGGGGGAGGGGGAGTGGGAGGGATTGTTGATGTGCAGAAACCCACTAAGCCTGAGGGCAAGAACACAGCATCCAGCTGGTGCCAGTTCTGACCACCCAAGAATCACTTCAGATAGAGACTTTGACTGGTGAGCCATGAATTGCTCAGCATTGGAAGAGGAAGTTAGGAAGTTAGTTAGGAAGTAACCTAAAGTAACCACTATCAGCATGTGAATAGGGGGAAATGAAGAAAAAATTTAAACAACTCAAATTTACAGAAGAAAAAAACTCAAACTGAAAACATGAAAATAAATCAACAAAGAAAACACTAAGAGAAGGAAATATGTTCTCCAGATCTAGTAAATAAGTTCACGCATCTATGAATAAATATTGCAAAATGGAGAAAAAAGGATTCAACACATGACGAGACAGAGTCATCTATGGAATTTGAGGAGAAGGTGGAATAACAACATGCTGTTCTTGAGTGGTTCCAAAGAGAAATGAGAATGACTGAGAGGTATATTTATGGTCTGTGCAGCAAAAATAATGGGCAGAATATAAAAACTGAAACCTGACAAGTCTCATCAAAGAAACAAAAAAGAACAATAGATGGAAAATGCAAATAAAGAGAAGTTAAAGACAATCTAGAAGAGAAGCAAAAACCGTCAATGTTAAAAGAAAATATGCTCACTATGCAAGCAAAAAAAAATGTTAAAGATGTGTAGAAACGGAAGGGAGGAGTCAAGACTGCAGGAGTAGAAACAGGACCTCTCCCCACCCCCTCCATGCTCCAGCTGCCACCACCTCCAATTCATGTAAAAGGGAGCTCTGAACAAACTTTGGAGCTACAGAACCCACAAAATGACAGAAAGAAGCTAACCTCCCGCTAAGGACAGCCCGGCAGGCCGGCAGGAATTGGCCAGAGCAGCACTCTGGGAGCCAACCCCAGCCACACTCACCAGAGGTTTTAGCCACAGGGCAAGCCTGACCAACCACCAGCTAGAGGAACTTCAGATCACCAACAGCTGTGGCGGTTTCCAGAATTATCAACACAAAGATGCTAAGGACAAAGTGAGAGGTCGGTGCAGTGTGGACTTTGGGATCCGGTAGTTGGCTTTTGCCTCTGGGGAGAGAAGCGGCTGAGGAGCCCTGGCCATGCAGCCACCCCTACGTGACAGCTTCAGCTCCTGGCTTGGAGAGTGTAGGGGGACCAAGCAACCAGTCTGAGGGATAAACATTTTTGCCTTAAACTGCTTGGATCTGGATTCTGGTCTAGGATGAAGATCCTGGGGTGTGTGACCAACTTGACAGAGCCTGTGGAGGCTTCAGATAGGGCACCCAACTAATACCTTCAGAAGCTGAGAAAACCCCAGTGTTTGGGATGAAGCTCCCCTATCTGGTGGCACAATACTACTGCAGCAAAAAAAAACCAGGGGTCAAGTGACTGAGTAGCAACATGAGCAGGCAAAGAAAGCAAAATAAACAGAGTGCTCCAACTTTACACTCCTACTTTGGTGACAAAAAGGATCAAAGCATGGAAAAGGGGGAAGACAGTGAAGTCAGAAATCTTGCACCAAAAGCTTCCAAGTAAAACACGAGCTGGCTACAGGCCAGAGGACCTTAAGAAGCAAATAAGAGAAGTGGAGGAAAAATTGGGAAGAGAAATGAGAAAGATGCAAGAAAATTATGAAATGACAGTCAACAGCCTGACTGAGGAAAATAACACCTTAAAAAATAGACTAACTCAAATGGCAAAAGAGGCTCGAAAAGGCAATGAGGAGAAGAATGCCTTAAAAAGCCAAATTTGCCAGATGTAAAAAGAATCTGAAAAGCTCACTCAGGAGAATCATTCCTTCAGAATTAGACTGGAGCAAATGGAAGCTAGTGACTTTATGGGAAACCAAGATGCTGTTAAAGAGATCCAAACAAATGAAAGAATAGAAGGCAATGTGAAATATCTCATGGGAAGAACCACTGACCTGGAAAATAGATCAGGAGAGATAATTTTAAACTTACTGGACTACCTGAAAGGCATGATCAAAGAAAGTGTCTAGAAATCATCCTCCAAGAAATTCTCAAGGAAAACTGCCCTGATGTTTTAGATCCAGAGGGCAAAATAGAGATTGAAAGAATTCACAGATCACCTCCTGAAAAAGATCCCAAAAAGAAAACTCCCAGGAACAGTATAGCCAGGTTCTGAAATTCCCAGATCAAGGAGAGAATATTACAAGCAGGCAGGAAGAAACAATTTGAATATTATGGAAAAACAATCAGGATAACACAGGATCTGGCAGCTTCTACACTGAGGGATCTAAGGGCTTGGAATATGATATTCCAGAAGGCAAAGGAGCTGGGATTAAAACCAAGAATCACCTACCCAGCAAAACTGAGTATCATGTTTCAGGGGAAAATATGGTCATTCAGTGGAATAGAGGAATTTCAAGGATTCTTGATGAAAAAACAAGAGTTGAATAGAAAACTTGACATTCAGATACAAGAAGCAAGAGAAGCTTGAGAAGGTAGACAGGGAAAAGAAATCATAAGGAACTTATCAAAGTTGAACTATTTATATTCCTACATGGAAAAATGATAATTGGAACTGATAAAACTTTTCTCAGTATGAATAGTTGAAGAAGGGTATATGGCCTATGAATAGTTGAAGAAGGGTATGTATATATGTTTACAGGTATACATAGACATAGGGCACAGGACCAATTTAATAGGAAGGGATTATACTTAAAAGGTGGAATTAAGAGGTGAGAAAGAAATATAACGAGAGGAGATGGGGAAGAGACAGAATGGGGTAAACTATTTCATACAGAAGAGGCAAGGGAAAATGGTTACAAGGGAGGGGAATAAAACAGGAAGGCTAAAAGGCAAAACCTTATTCTCACTGAATTTGGCTCAGGGAAAGAATGACATAAATACTAAATAGGATATCTCACCCTACAAGAGAGAAGGGAGGAAGGGGATGAGAGGGGGCATGATGAAAGGGAGGGCAGGCTATGGGGGAGGGAAGTTGGAAGCACACACTTTTGTAAAGGGACAGGATCAAAGCAGAGAACAGAACAAGTGGGAGGTAGGATAGGAGGGAGAGAAATATAATCAGTCTTTTACAATATATCTACTATGGTAAAGTTTTTAATAGCTACACATGTACAACATATACTGAATTGCTTATATTCCCAGTAAGGGTGGGTGACAAGGGAAGAAGGGAATGAATCTGGAATTCAAAGTTTTAAAATCAAATGTTTAAAAATATATAAATACTATTATTAATACTATTTTACATGTAATCGGGAAATAAGATACAAAGGCATTGCGGCATAGAGATCCACCATGCTGGAAAAGTCGAATGGGCATGGGAGAAGATATGGGAGAGAGCAGATTGGAGGAGGGGATATCCTGTCAGACTGTTATTTTGGGCTGGTGGGGAGGGGAAAAACAGGGAAAAACTGTAACTTAAAATCTGGCGGAAATGAATGATGTAAACCAGAAGTTAATAAAGCATTAAAAAAAAAAATATGTGTAGAAACAACCTAAGGATTACAGGATTTCCAGAAGAACATCACAAGACAAAAAAACCTGAATACCAAAATACAGGAAATAACAGAAAAGAATGAACTAAAATTTGCGAACAAAGAAAACGAGATACCAATTGCACAAATTCATGGAACAACTCCAGAAAAAAAATTTCCAAGGTTGTAGACTCCAAGATACATGTTGGTCAAATTTAACAATTAAATTCAGGAACGACAATACAACCTATCAAAAAGAAGACTTTCAAATACAAAGAAAAGAAAACTCAAGTAACACAAGACTATTCTGCTCCTACCAGAAAAAGGAGGAGTAAATGGAATATGTTCCAAAGAGTAATGGAGGTCAGGGAACAACCAAAGGAGACATTCCCTACAAATCTGAGCTAAACCACCCATGAAAAAAGATGTGACATTTGATAATAAAAAAGTATTTGAAAAAATTTTACAAAGAAAACCACAAATGAAGAGATTTACTTATCAAATACTTCAAAGAAAAACATAGGAGAAGTGAATAAATATAGGAGGCAAGAACTGCACTAGCAATGGAGTGACAGCAGAGAAACCAGTAAGAAACTTCTTTTTAAATGCACAAAAGGAGGAAGAGGTGGAAGCAGAAGTTTGGTAGAAGCAATAGTGAAGAAGCGGGCCTGGGGCATTATGGACAGAACCTGGTTGACACTCTCCAGCAAACCAATGGGTTTTTGTTACTGTGGTTGTGGTTTAAATAGGACTACATAACAAACACTGGAAAATATATGAAAGGGGAAAAGAGGAGAGAAGGAGGACAGAGAGGATTTTGTAATGTGCTGGGGTCAAACTAGAGGCTAGCAATTAGTGAAGGTTATTTCTCTGGTCTCAGAAATAGTAAGAGCTAAGAGCGGAGTGGGTAAGGAGGAGGAGGCAAGAATGGAAAAGGGGTGGGGGGAGAAGAGGGTCTTGCTTTGGTGATAGGAGATAATTGGAATAATGTGATCTTAAGAAAGATTAAGGTAAAGTAACTTTAACAACATAGGGCTTCTATTTCTAGTGAACACCAAACGGTGGACGACGTGGTGCTGCAGGAGGTGGGGGAGGGCCCTGGGGGCCCAAGCATTGGAAGGCCAGGGAGTCTTTCTCGATGGCTTCGGCAGTGGGGGCCAAGGTTGAGGCCGTGGTCGTGGCTGCGGGGCCAGAGAGGAAAGGCCGAAGACAAGGAGTGGGTTCTTTTCACTAAGCTGGGCTGGCCAGTCAAGGACATGAAGTTTAATTCTTTGGAAGAGATCTATCTTTTCTCACTTCCTAACAAGGATTCTGAGATCATAGATTTCTTCCTGGGATCTTCACTGAAAGACGAGGTTCTGAAGATCATGCCTGTTCAGAAACAAACTAGAGCTGGACAACGTACCAGGTTCAAGGCTTTTATGGCCATTGGTGACTATAATGGCCATGATGGTCTGGGTGTCAAGTGCTCCAAGAAAGTGGCCACAGCTATTCGTGGTGCTATCACCCTGGCCAAGCTGTCCATCATTCCTGTGACACATGGCTACTGGGGGAACAAGGCTGGCAAACCTCACACAGTACCCTGCAAAGTCACTGGGCAATATGGGTCGGTTCTGGTGCGCCTGATCCCAGCTCCTAGAGGTACTGGCATTGTCTTAGCTCCTGTGCCTAAGAAGCTCCTGATGATGGCTGGAATTGATGACTGCTACACTTCTGCTGGAGGCTGTACTGCCACTCTGACCAACTTCGATAAAGCTACCTTTGATGCCATCTCTAAAACATATAGCACAGTGAATAGAGCACCAGCCCTAGAGTCAGAAGGACCTGAGTTCAAATCCGACCTCAACCACTGAATACAAAAACTAGCTGTGTGCCATTGGGCAAGCCCCTTAACCCCAATTGCTGCACCCCACCCCCGAAAAAAAAAAAAAACAAACATAGTACTGAGAAAGGAAAATCATGACTTTAAAAAAAACAATAGCGGCGGAGCCAAGATGGCGGAGTAGAAACAGCTTGTCCAAGCCTCTCTGCCCCCAGATTTCCCCCAAACTATGTAAAAGGGGACTCTGAACAACTTCTGGAGCCCCAGCACCCACAGAACGACACAGAGAAGCTAACCTCCCACTGAGGACAGCCCAGCAGCCCTGCAGGAAGGACCAGAACAGTGGTCTGGGATCTGGGAGCGCACAGAGCGCAGGAGCCAAGCCGAGCCCAGGTCCCTGTGAGCCAAGGTTTTAGCCCCAGGGCGGCAGGGCCAGCAGCCGGCTGGAGGAACCCCAGAACACCAGGAGCTGTGGCGACTCCAGAATTATCAACATAGACATGCCTAGGATAAAGTAAGAGGTTAGTGTCCTACGGACTTTGGGACCTGTATTTGGGGAATGCGTCGGCTTCCTCCCCTGGGGGCTAGAAGCCACTGAGGAGAAACGCCATTTTGTAGTTTTCAGAGGCGGCTCCAGCTCCTGGCCTGCAAATTTGTAGGGAGATCCAGCGATCAGTCTTGGGGGGCAATCGCTCTTGCTTTAACCTCCCTGGATCTGGATTGTGATCTAGGGTGGAAGTCGTGGGTGGGTTTACAGCTTGCCAGAAATGGAAGTTGCCCCCACACGTTCGGGACAAAAATTCCTCTATCTGGCCTTAAAGCCATAGTGTGGCAACAAGCCCAAAAGTCAAGTAATTAAGTGACAACATGCCAAGGCAAAGGAAACAGAAAAATGCAACCCTAGACTCCTATTTTGGGGGCACAGAGCGGGAAAAGGACTGTGAGGTCAGAAGTCCTGCTCCAAAAGCCCAGGGGGAAGGGGGTTGCAGGCCATAGAGGACCTTAAGAAGGACTTTAAAAATCAAATAAGAGAAGTGGAGGAAAAATTAGAAAGAGAAGTGAGAAGGATGCAGGAAAAGTATGAAATGAGGGTCAACAGCCTGACTGAGGAAAACAACACCTTAAAAAATAGACTAGCTCAAATGGCAAAGGAGGCCCAAAAGGGCAATGAGGAGAAGAATGCCTTAAAAAGTCGAATTTGCCAGATGGAAAAAGAATCTCAAAAGTTCACTGAGGAGATTCATGCCTTCAGAATTAGACTGGAGCAAGTGGAAGGTAATGACTTTATGAGAAATCAAGATGCTGTTAAACAGATCCAAACAAATGAAAGATTAGAAGGCAATGTGAAATATCTCATGGGAAAAACCACTGATCTGGAAAATAGATCCAGGAGAGACAATTTAAAAAGTATTGGACTACCTGAAAGCCGTGATCAAAGAAAGAACCTAGAAATCACCCTTCAAGAAATTCTCAAGGAAAATTGCCCTGATGTTTTAGATCCAGAGGGCAAAACAGAGGTTGAAAGAATCCACAGATCACCTCCTGAAAAAGATCCTAAAAAGAAAACTCCCAGGAATATTATAGCCAGGTTCCAGAATCCCCAGATCAAGGAGAAAATACTACAAGCGGCCAGGAAGAAACAATTTCAATATTGTGGAAATACAATCAGAATAGCCCAGGACCTGGCAGCTTCTACACTGAGGGATCGAAGGGCATGGAATATGATATTCCAGAGGGCAAAAGAACTGGGAATGAACCCAAGGGTCACCTACCCAGCAAAACTGAGTATTTTGTTTCAGGGGAAAATATGGTCATTCAGTGGAATAGAGGACTTTCAAGCATTCTTGAGGAAAAAACCAGAATTGAATAGAAAATTTGACATCCAGACACAAGAAGGAAGAGATGCCTGAGAAGGTAATCAGGGAAAAGAAATCAAAAGGAACTTATCAAAGTTGAACCATTTACATTCCTATATGGAAAAGTAATATCTGTGACTGATGATATCTTTCTCACTATGAAAATAATGGAAGAAGGGTGTGTGGTCATATGAATACATATGTGAATGTGTGTGTATATGGTTACAGTTATATATGGATAGAGGGCATAGGTTGAATTTGTTGGAAAGGGAGAATACTCAAGGGATGAAATTATGAGGTGAGAGAGGAAAGTGGCAAGAGGAGATGGGGAGAGACAGGTAGGGTAAACTATCCCATGTAGAAGAAGCAAGGGGAAGTGGTTGCAAAGGAGGGGGAGAATAAGGAAGGCTAAAAAGGCAAAACCACATTCACATTGAATTTGGTTCAGGGAGAAAATGACATACATACTAAATGGGATATCTCAACCTGCAGCAGGATAGGTGGAAGGGGGATGTGAGGAGGGATGATGGATGAGAGGGCATCCTTGGGTTGAGGGGAGGTTGGTAATACCCACTATAGAAGAGGGACAGGAACATGTAGGGAATGGACCAGGTGGGGGGTGGGATGAGTGGGAGGGAATTATAAGCAGCCTTGTACAATATATATACCATGATAATGTTTTGCATAGCTCGACATGCACAACATATACTGAATTACTTATCTCCGAAGAGGAAATGGGTGACAAGGGAGGAAGGAAATGGATCTGAAATTTGAGGTCGTAACATTAAATGCTTCAAATATATATAAATACTATTATTAATACTCTTTTGCTTGTAATAGGGAGATAAGATGTGCAGGCATTGGGATGCAAAGACTCACCTTCCTCTAATGGAAAAGTCAATGGGGGTATGGGAGAAGGTATGGGAGAGAGCAGATTGGAAGAAGCGATATCTTGTGGGACTACTATTCTGGGAGGTTGGATAGGGGAATAATGGGGGGAAAATGATTGTAACTCAAAATCTGGTGGAAATGAATGATGTAAAACAGAAGTTAATAAAGCATTTGTTTAAAAAAAAAAACAACAATAGGGGCGGCTAGGTGGCGCAATGAGTAGAGCGTCGGCCCTGGACTCATAAGGACCTGAGTTCGGATCCAGCCTCAGACACTTAACACACACACAAACAAAAACCTAGCCATATGACCTTGGGCAAGTTACTTAACCCCAGTTGCCCTCCAAAAAGCAAAAAAAAAAAAAACAATATTAGAGACTAATGGAGGAAAATATAAACCTAATTCTCATAATTTTAAATCTAAATGGACTAAACCAGGGGTGGGGAACCTGCAGCCTCGAGGCCAGATGTGACCCTCTAGGTCCTCAAGTGCAACCCTTTGACTGAATTCAAACCTCACAGAAAAAATCCCCTTAATAAAAGAACTTGTTGGGGCGGCTAGGTGGCACAGTGAGTAAGAGCGCTGGCCTCGGAGTTGGGATGACCCGGGATCGAAACCGGCCTCAGAAAATGAGCACCCACACATAAATAATGACTAGCCATGTAACCTTGAGCAAGTTACTTAACCCCAACTGCTTTAAAAAAAAAAATTAAAAATAAATAAATAAAAGAACTTGTTCTGTAAAACTTGAACTTAGTCCAAAAGCTGCATCCAAGGACCTAGAAGGTTCCCTACTCCTGGTCTAAACAATCCAATAAAATGAAAATAGAGTGACAGATTGGTAAGAAAACAAAGCCCTAAAATGTTGTTTATAAGAAACATTAAAAGGAAAAAAAAAGACACATAGAAAATAAAACTGAAAGGATGGGGGAACAATTTTTTAGTCATCAAGAGAATCCAAAAAAGCAGGATCTGCAATCATGCTGACAAAGAAAAAAAAAATGCTGATAGGAATCATAGTCCAAAAACTGACAACAGTAATAAACTTATACAGTCAAAATGCCTTAGCACCCACATCATGTAAAAGAAACATGGGAGTTATGAGGGGTCACAGAAAGACAAAGATTTTGGATAAGTTTAAGAGAAAGATAAATAAAAGTAAAAATATGGAACTGAAGAAATTTCAGGAAAAATTACAATGGAAAGACTTAGGGTATCTTCTAAATAAGAAAGCAAAAAAATATACATCTTTCTCAGTACCACATATAAATTTTACAAAAACTGACCATATTAAAGGGCATAAAGATATTGCAAATAAATGCGAAAAGACAGAAATAGTTAATACATCCCATATAGACAATAAGACAAAAAAAGAGGACCAAAAGCAAAAGACACAGACCCAAATGGAGACTTAAGAATGAAATCCTAAATAACAAGAAGGTAAAATGAAAATAATAATAATAATAATAACTTATATAAAGGTAATGATGAAACAACATACCAAAATTTCTGGGATGCATCTAAAGCAGTCCTCCCGGGGAAAATCATATCATTACAAACATACTTTAACAAAATAAAAAAAGAGGATTAGTTAAATGAATCTGCATTTTAAAAAACTAAAAAAGTCAACAAATAAATCCAAAACAAGCACAAAAGATGGGATATTAAAATTTAGTGGGAGGAGACAGATGAATTAGAAATTTAAAAATCATAGAAATCATAAATAAAACTAAGCATTGGTTCTTTGAAAAGACTAATAAAAACTTATTTTTAAAAATCTTAATCTGATTTAAAAAACAGCAAGAAAAATCAAATCAATAAAACAGAGAATAAACAATGTGAAACCATAAAAAAAGAACAAAGAAATAAAATGAATAATAAGAATATATTATGCAGTTACAGGTTAACAAAATGGAAAAAACAAAAGAATTTCAAAAATATAAAATACCCAAACTATGAGAAGGCCAGCCTGAGATCTTAAATAAACCAAATCTCAGAAAAACAAATAGATTTCATTTTAAAACAACTACTTTAAAACAAACAAACCTCCAGTTCTTGATGGATTCTATCAAACTTCTAAAAAAAGTTATCAAAAATGGAGAAAGAAAGTACCCTCCCATAATCCTTTCAGGAGACAAACATATAGGAAATGTCTTGATAATACCCAAACTAGGGAAAGATAAAATATAGAAAACTGTAGACAAATATCTGTAATAAACACTAATTTCGGCACAGAGCCGAGCCCAGGTCCGAGGTTTTAGCCGCAGGGTGGCCAGACCTTCATCTGGCTGGAGGGACCCCAGAACAACAGCAATTGTGGAGATTCCAGAATTATCAGCACAGATATGCCTAGGACAAAGTGAGAGGTTGCCTTTTAAGTAGTACAATTATCTCTGATATTTTCCAGTCCAAAAGGGTAAATCTGAGCGGATTCCGGAGTGACGGAGCCCAGTGGAAGACAGAGTGTGGCAGAATCCAGCCCAGGAGGTTGCCCAGAGGGTCCGCACAGGTCGAGCACAGAGCGCGTGGGGTCTGCACAGCTCAGACCTAAGAGCAGGCAAGCAGACTACACCAGAGAGAGAAAAAGCCCCAGCCTGCAGACTTACCAAGGACGAATCGCAGTCATCTCGCAGAGGGAACGGATCATTGGAGCCAGGTAGGAGAGTCGGGCCCCCAGTGGAGAGAGTGGCTTCTCAGGCTGCATTCAGCCCCCAGCCTGGAAGTTTAGAAACTGCCTGCCTGTATAATACAGGGGCTGGAATGGCAAAGTAAATTCTAGCTGCTCAGATCCTCCCATCCCTCCTTCATGAAGCAGAAAACCCAAAGATAAGTCTCCCACCCAGATTGAAATCCCAAGTTAATGGAAATAGCCTCAGGCTTGAGAATCTCCAAGAAAGGGTGTAACTGAGACAGCCAGGAATCTGAAGAGAAGAGAGGGAGGGGACCCAACAAGCCCCACCTCACCTCACCAACAAAAGCCTACTTATAGCCCAGGGGTATAGAGGCAGAAATCTGAAGTGGTCAGACTCATCCCCACCTACACATCTACATTCCTCACTGACTTCCCTGACTTAGCCATAAACTAGCCACCCAGAGGTATTCAAAGTCAAGGATCAGGCCCCAAACTCATAGCCTGAGACACTAAGAAACAGGAAGTCACAATGGGAAGGAAGGAAGCTGAAAAGGAGAAGGGGAAGGCAAGAAAGTCTATTCGAGCATACTATGCAGGGCAAGAACAACAAAACACACAGGACAATACAGACTCTCTGCCCACACCAGAGACCACAGAAGGAAACATGATCTGGTCTCAAGCCCAAATAGCATTCCTGGAGGAGCTTAAGAAAAATTTTAAAGACCAAATCAGGGAGGCAATGACCAACTTGGAAAAAGAAAATACCTCCCTAAAAAAGGAACTTCAAAAACTCACTGAAGACCATAATTCAGTAAAAATTAGATACAATCAAACTGAAACTCAGAACTCTATGATGCAGCAGGAGTCAATCGAAAAAAACAAGATGATCGAAAAATTGCAAGAAAATGTAAAATATCTCACTGGAAAAATAACTGACCTAGAGAACAGATCCAGGAGAGACAACCTAAGAATTATTGGTCTACCAGAAAGCCATGATGAGAAAAGCAGTCTAGACAACATCCTCCAAGAGATTGTCAAAGAAAACTGTCCTGAGGTCCTGGAATCAGAAGATAAAATAGCTATTGATAGAATTCACCGGACTCCTCCTGAAAGAGATCCCAAACTGAAAACTCCAAGAAATATAGTAGCCAAATTCCAGAATTATAAGATTAAAGAAAAAATTCTACAAGCAGCCAAAAAGAAACAATTCAAATATCGAGGAACTACAGTTAGGATCACACAGGACCTAGCAGCTTCTACATTAAAAGAGTGGAGGGACTGGAATTTGATATTTCGTAGGGCAAGAGAGCTAGGACTACAACCAAGGATTAACTACCCGGCAAAACTGAGCATAATCTTTCAGGCAAGGAGATGGACGTTTAATGAAGTAAGGGACTTCCAGACTTTCCTAATGAAAAAGCCAGAGCTCAATGGAAAATTTGATCTCCAATTACAAGACTCCAGAAGAACATAAAAAGGTAAACAAGGGTAACATAGACTCACACATGCAGAAGTGCACACACCCACACCCACAAACACAAGCTCATTACCTGGGATGCAACAAGAGCAAAATGTTCACATCCCTATATGTGGAGCTGATAACTGTCAATATTTGAAATCTCTATGATTATCATGACCTGCAAAAGGGTTATACTTAGAGGGTGTGGGTATGAATGCACTAACATGGAGTCTAAAAAAAAAAAAGACTATTAAGGGGATCAATGGTACTGTAATGGGAAAAAGGAAAGGATGAGCTAGGAAAAGGTAAAATATGCCATCTGAAGAGGCATCAAAACACACTATAGAAGAAGGGAAAGTAAGAGGGAGAGGAACATCATTTAAACACTATTCTCACTGGTTCTGGTTCAAAGAAGGATCAAATTAATCAGTGAAGTTTAAGAATCTAACGTGAATAGACACATAAATTCATTAAATAGAGGAATTGGAGGGAGGGAGAGGAGCACTGTTTGAAATTTACTCTCATTGGTTTGGAATCAAACGGGGAGTAATTTACTCTGATAAGTATAAAAATTTATTGTGTCCTATAGATAGTGGGAGGGTAAGGGGGGGTGAAAAGGAGGAGACTAAAGGGAGGGATTATAAGGGAGGGAAATAGTAGTAAGGGGAGAGGGTAGGTTAAGAAGGGGGTCACTGGGTGGGAACACTGAGGGAGGGGGCGGTCAAAAGGGAAAACTTCAAGGAGGGGAAGGGAGAAGGAATAAACAAAAACATAAACAGGGGAGGGAATAGGATGGAAGGGAAGAGACAGATAGTCATCATTACTGTGAATGTGAATGGGATGAACTCTCCCATAAAACAGAGGCGGATAGCAGAATGGATTAAAAACCATAATCCTACAATATGCTGTCTTCAAGAAACACATTTGAAACAAAGGGATACCCACAGGGTAAAGGTAAAAGGTTGGAGTAAAATTTATTATGCCTCAGCTAAAGTAAAAAAAGCAGGGGTAGCAATACTTATCTCAGATAAAGCAAAAGCAAAAATAGATCTAATTAAAAGAGATAAGGAAGGAAACTATATCCTACTAAAAGGCACCATTGAGAATGAAGCAATATCACTACTTAATATATATGCACCAAGTGGTATAGCATCCAAATTCCTAGAGGAGAAGTTAAAGGAATTAGAGGAAGAAATAGACAGCAAAACTATACTAGTGGGGGACCTTAATCTCCCCCTCTCTGAACTCGATAAATCTAACCTCAAAATAAACAAGAAAGAAGTTAAGGAGGTGAATAGAATCTTAGAGAGACTAGATATGATGGATCTCTGGAGAAAACTGAATGGGGATAAAAAGGAATTTACTTTCTTCTCAGCAGTGCATGGTACATACTCAAAAATAGACCATGTACTAGGGCATAAAAACCTCACAATCCAGTGCAGAGAGGCAGAAATATTAAGCACATCATTCTCAGATCATGATGCAATAAAAATTATATGCAATAAAGGGCCATGGAAAGATAGACTAAAACTAATTGGAAATTAAACAATTTAATCCTAAAAATTGGTGGGTCAAACAAGAAATTATAGAAACAATCAATAATTTCATTCAAGAGAATGATAATAATGAAACAACATACCAAAATTTGTGGGATGCACTAAAGGCAGTTCTCAGGGGAAGTTTTATATCCCTGAGTGCATACTTAATTAAAGCAGAGAGAAGGGAGGTCAATGAATTGGACATGCAATTGAAAAAGCTAGAAAAAGAACAAATTGAAAATCCCCAGTTAAGTACTAAATTAGAAATATTGAAAACCAAAGGTGAGATTAATAAAATTGAAATTAAGAAAACCATTGAATTAATAAATAAAACTAAGAGCTGGTTTTATGAAAAAATCAACAAAATTGATAGACCCTTAGTCAATATGATAAAAAAAGAAAGAAGAAAACCAAATTATGAGTATCAAAAATAAAAAGGGTGAATCTACCTCCAATGAAGAGGAAATCAAAAAAATAATGAGGAATTATTTTTCCCAATTGTATGCACATAAATATGACAATCTTAGTGAAATGGATGAATATTTACAAAATCACAAGTTGCCCAGATTAACTGAAGAGGAAGTGAATTACCTAAATAACCCCATCTCAGAAAAAGAAATCAAACAAGCCATCAATGAACTCCCTAGGAAAAAATCTCCAGGGCCAGATGGGTTCACTAGTGAATTCTATCAAACATTTAAAGAACAATTGATTCCAATACTCTACAAACTATTTGGGAAAATTAGTGAAGAAGGAGTCCTACCAAACTCTTTCTATGACACAAATATGGTACTGATTCCTAAATCAGGAAGAGATAAAACAGAGAAAGAAAATTATAGACCAATCTCCCTCATGAATTTAGATGCAAAAATTCTAAATAAAATATTAGCCAAAAGACTCCAACAACTTATCACAAAAATAATACACCCTGATCAGGTAGGATTCATTCCAGGAATGCAAGGATGGTTTAATATTAGAAAAACCATCAATATAATTGAGCATATCAACAACAAAACTAGCAAAAACCACATGATCATCTCAATAGATGCAGAAAAGGCTTTTGACAAAGTACAACATCCATTCCTATTAAAAACACTAGAAAGTATAGGAATAAATGGAGCCTTCCTTAAAATAGTTGCTAGCATCTATCTAAAACC